>JAHBCN010014713.1:0-7500 GCA_019359885.1 Listronotus oregonensis
TACGTTAATAATTCATTTGTACGTATATTAATACCTCAAAATAGATCTATTAGGATCTATTCTCTTGTCGCTTCGATCCCCTAAATAATAATTATCATTGCAGTTGCTTCCTGCTTTGATCTATCACTTTATAAAATTGACATTGTTAGCTTAGTGTATTTCTATTAATTATTCGGAGAAAATACCTGTTTGTTATCTTAGATATGTACTTTGTGAGATAAATTTATTTAAATCTTTTTTCTTTAAAAAAATAATTTAGGATACTCATCTTATTTTGCAGGAAAATAACAGAGGTCCACAAAAAAACCACCTTTTTTTGTGGACCTGTGGTGGGTGTCTGACTTAGATTTTCTGGCGTATTTTTTTCAAGGAAGTTTAAAGGTGTATGGAAGCCCAATACTGTAGAACAAAATTGTCCAGGCGTACAGGACAGCGGGAATCGGGGGATTGGCCCCGCGGAGTTTGCGCAATGAATAGTAGGTCAGGGTCGGACTTCCATAATTCTTTGTTACTATCTATAAAGTTGACATCATCAAATGTCAAATTCAAACATTCACTGTTTTTTTATTTTTTGCACAAAATTGTTGGTTATTAAATGATACCACTATAGAATATTTAAAATTATTGTGTAATATTGGATTTTATACCATCTGATATAATATGGAAAAAATAGATGGCGCCACTTTACAGCCTTCTATTTAAATGGTCAATATTTTTTGAAGTTTTATTTTTACCAAAAATCTTTGTAAATAAACAAAAACACGATTTTTTAAAATAAATTTCAAACATTGTATGATAGTTTTATGTACTTATCACCAATTTTGTGATAAAAGAAGGGCAAGATAGTGTAAATGAGTTTAATCTAATCCTAAGATTCTGGTTGTACATTAAAAAGTGAAAATTTTTATAACTGCTTTTTAGGCATATACTTTTCACTAATAACAAACATTCATGAGACAGAATAACAGTGGTTAAAAATTTTTAGTAACCTTTGGTACCTGAGTATCCATTGTAACAGTATCCGTTAAATATCATGTATCTACAGTATGTCGAGCTTAAAAAGTTGATAATGTAATATTAAGAAACCACAAATCTAATTTATTGTTAAACAAATATAGAAAAAGCAAAAAATGAACTTTAACATAAAATTGTACTTTCTTACATTCAATTAGAGGGACCTGTATATATTAAAATTTGTCTGGTCTGCCCAGTAATGAATAATGTTGACCCTTTAAAAGAATGTACTAAATTATTAAATAAAATAAAAGTACCTAAATGTAAACCTTATTTCTTTTTAATAATCCACAGAAATACACACATTGTGGAAATCCTCTAAAAAATAGTTAAGATTGCCTTACTTTTCTCACTGCTATTTTCTATGAAATTTTCATTTTCTATTATTGATATATTATCATTTATTCGGTTACCTAACGTTACGCCTCATAAGAAGCACCTAATTTAAATATAAAAAATATTTACCTAAAGTAAAAAACGCGGGTATGTTACCCTTGGATTTAAGATAAACCATACAACATCTAGTCATTTTGTTACGATATTATAAGTAACAAACAATAAACACAAAATTATAGTCACAATTTAATAAACATTAATCACTAAAATAAGGTTTTTATCAATTCAAAAACGATATTCCGGCTCTCATAAAAGTATAATGTGTTGCCTAACTACACACCGATTTATCAGTGTGTAAGTAGGCAACAGATTAAATTATTTCGTGGAATTTTGTTATTGCGCAGAATCGGCGGGGCCAACTCTGACAGATATTTTCATACTGGGCTGGACATTTTTTGATCGAATGGGCCATTGCATTGGGCTTCCATACACCTTTAAACTTCCTTGATTTTTTTCCGCTGAACACGAATCTAAAGTCAAAATTGTGGGTCATACAGCAAAAAATCGAGGAAACCCAAAAACGAAAAAAATCACAATCTAGTATTTCTTCTGTATCATCTTGCGCTTTCTACTTGTTTCTCTCATTGAAAAAATCGGAATATCTGAAATTACGTCTTTTCTTGATTTTTTGCTGTTTGACCCTCAATTTTGACTTTAGATTCATGTTCAAAAAAAATACGCCAGAAAAACTTAGTCCGACACCCAGCACACACCACTTTTTTGTGAACCTGTGTAATTCAATCCGACACAGCCGATTGTTCATCTTGTCATAGCCAGGCCAATTTTCGGCGTGACGCACGTAGTTTGTATATTAAATGCAAGGTTTCAGCCTAATTTCCCCCTATTATAACATTGTTCTCGTTCCACATAAAGGTATTTGATTTGTTATGTAAATTCACGTAAGATTTTCTGAATTATTCGATTTTGAAAATTGCCAACTTTACTACTGACTGACTGACTGACTTATTGAATTATGATGCACTTTCCGAGGGTCAAATAGTTCTTTTAGAGTGGGCGTCTAATCAGATATGAAGGAAACCATTCTGAATAGCCCCGCATGGGCTAAAGGAATTAAGCTAAGCGAATTTAAGTTTTTTCGACGACCAGAAAGTTTTCATTCGGGAAGACGTAAGAATATGTCAAATAAACGCTAGGAGCATTAGAAACACGAAGCTAGAAATTGATGTTTTTCTTAATAACATTTGCCCTGCTTTAGTTAGTATAAATCAACATTGGTGTGGCGAATCAGAAATAAACTCTTTTGTATTAGAAAATTACAATTTATGTAGTTATTTTTGTAGATCTGAACTGCGGGGTGGTGGGGTTGCCCTGTTTGCTAGATCTGACATTAGAATAAAACCAGTAACCTTTAATCTTCAAAATGTTGAACAAATTTTTGAATATACGGCTTGCCAGTTTAAAATAAATAATAAAGTGGCTATATTTTTATCAGTCTATCGCTCGCCGAGTCATAACATGAGCAACTTACATCTGTTTTAGAAAGGTTGGAAAGGCTTATTAGTTTAGCTTTTAAAATGGCGTCCTTTGTCTTTTTGGGTGCAGATTTTAACTTGATCAGTTGTCCGACGTGGCTAGTAGTAGACTCTTGGCTGATTTATTGTGTTCTTACAATCTGAAATCTTCCATTAATCAGCCGACCAGGTATGCTTCAGGCTCCCTGCTGGATAATATCTATACAAACTACAACAAAATTTCTGCGTTTTTGGAGGACTGTTGCTTCTCTGATCATAGGGTGTTGGTCATGGACATTGAGCAAGATAAACATCTTGAGGAGGTAAGTTCATTAAACATAAAAAAACGTTGCTATACAAATGAAAATAAAAAAGTATTTTATAAATATCTTAGCTCTGAAACTTGGGATGACGTCATATCAGAAACAGACATTAACTTAAAATCAGAAAAAGAATTTCGTAAAAGAAATAATAATAAAAAATGTCGGTTAAATGGTAGATGGATTAACAATGATATAAAAAGGCTTTCAATTCAAGTAAAAATCTGCACTGGTTATTCACTATAACAGGGGATGAGACTCTTAAGTTAAAATATAAAAACTTAAATAAACATTACAAAAAAAACGTAAGTGATGCCAAAATTAAGTTCAATGACCGATTGCTTGAACGATCGAAAAACATAAACAGAACAGCGTGGTCAATAATAAATACAAATAGAGGAAAAATACATTCTATTCTCCGGCAGATTTTATAAACCCAAATACCAATAATTTTAGCAATAGTAGTATTAAAAACAAAATTTTTGCATAAATTTAACCAACATTTTTTCTTCATCAGTAAATGAAATTGCAAATGATTTAAAGAGCAATAAGCGGAAACACTTTCCTAAATATACAAATAAAACATTTTTTCTAACGCCTACTACGTATATCCAAGTGTATAATGTAATTCAAAAAGTTGCAAAAAAAAAGTCAGCTGGTGCCGATGGAATACCCTGTTTTATATTAAAGCACGTTGCCGATACTATTTGCTCTCCTCTAGAAAATATAATTAACTCATCTTTTAGCAGCGGTGTTTTCCAAATATATTGAAAATTAGCAAAGTAATACCCATCTAACTATCGACCGGTTTCTAATTTGTCTATCTTTTCAAAAATCTTTGAGAAAATTTTTTATGACAAACTTATTCAATACTTTAAGACAAATAAACTGTTCTCTCTTTTTCAACATGGGTTTTTGGAAGGCAAATCGACTGAAACTGCCTTTTTTAAGGCACTTAGCTTCGTAACAAAAAGTTTAGATCAGGGATTCATCACGAGAGGCATTTTTTACGATTTAAGTAAGGCTTTTGACGTAATAGACAGTAAAATTCTAAAGGAAAAGCTTAAGTCTTATGGTATCTATGGACCTCCTTTGGAATGGATAATATCATATATAACAGATAGGCAACAATATGTCCAGCTTACTGCCAGGAACGGTGAATACGAAAGCTTTGCCTATAAGTCTGACACTCTTTCTCTAAAATTTGGGACCCCAGGGGGCAATATTGTCTCCACTTCTTTTTAATATTTTGTAATGATCTTTCAGAACATTTGAGCAAAAATAGCGATGTGCATATCTGTCAGTTTGCAGATGACACTTCTATTGTAGTTAGGGATCGATCATATACAGGGGCAGTTGAGACCGGAAATAGAGTATCAAAAGAGTTTTTTTACATGGTGCCAAGAAAATGGGCTGTTACTAAACGCAAATAAGTCAGTCGTTATCCAATTTAAAAGTAGTAACAAACTAGACAAAAACCCACAAAGTTCGCTAATAAAACCTAATCAAAATTCCATTAAAAACGAAGAAAATACAAAATTTCTTGGCTTAAACATAGAAAGTAAACTTTCGTGGGACTTACACATAGAACAACTAACAAATAGTTTGGCAACATCGTGTTTTGTGGTAAATAATTTGGGAAAGCAGGTAAATAAACATGTAGTACTACTGTACATAAATGCGTGTGTCCAGAGCAGACTAGCATATGGTATCACTGCTTGGGGTTTTTGTCAGGAATAAATAGATTACTACTTCTTCAAAAGCGTATGTTGAGATCTTTGGAGGGAGTCACCTTCCTGGAGCATGCTGCTCCTCTATTTAAAAAGTATAAAGTTATGACCGTATATTCACTTTATTTCTATAAAATTTTAACTTTCTATAAAAAATACCAACACTTTTTCCTACTAACTCCAGTTGCAAACAGGTACCCCTCAATCTTAGTGTTATGAGACATAACAATGCATTTTTTGAAAAGAGTTCATTGTATATGACTGTTAAGGCATTTAACAGGCTACCTCAGAGAATAAAATCTATAACAGAATTTAAAAAATTTAAGTTAGTTATCAAAGATATATTTTTAGAAAACCCTTTGTATTCTCATTTGGATTACTTTAATCTAATATTAATATAAATAACTATTCTTGTAGGATTTTATTTTCCTCTGGGGCTTTTGTCTCTATGTCTCTTGTTCGTGTAATAATTTGTACAATGTATTTACGTTGTTTATTTTTATTTGTTATTACATTTTGTAATAGTAATTTTAATAATAAGTGTATTTTAAATTTATTGTTATTAGGTTTAGTAAGTTTTATATTTGACGCATACTTTGTTCACAATAATGGAACTTATGTAATGAAGAATGGAAATAAATAAATAAATAAATAAAGTACCTAGATCTAAAATTAGACCAAGTTTTTTTTTTGACTTTGGAAGTTTTTTACTGATCTGTTTGCGTTACTGAAAAAAATGTATGTAATAATAAAAAAAAAGAACATTCATTAATGGATGGGAGCTTGGCCCTTACTTTACATTAGTGTTTTTGGTACGATAAATATCTAATTCAGATAGGACTTTTGTTTTATTCTATAAAAAGTAAGCACAAGCTTTGGAAGTACTACACACCTAATAATAACTATTACAGAACACATTTAAAATGGCTAACGTAAGATAAATATCATACATAAATTATTAAAATATTTACGGTCACCTAGATATCAAAATTAGGAACAGCTTATTTATGCAAATAAAACAATATTTTTAAGGAAAATAACAAACAATCCTTCAAATATTATGTAAAAACTAGGTCCATTAAACATGTGGTTTAAAGTGCAACGTCTTTAATACACCACAGTTTTGAGTTAACGCTGGATTTTTATATATTTTTTTAATCCTGTATAAAAACTATTAAAAAAATAAACTTGTTAAAATAATCGTTAAAATTAATCAAATATCGATAAAAAAAAAACAATTTTAATAAAGTACGAATATGTTTTAGGTAAATATTCTGAAAAAAAAAACAAGGCATTAAGGGACTATTATTTTATTAAGCTGTTTTTACAGTTTTAAAGATTTCTTGCCTAGAATTTTGTCTTGCTCTTAGTTTTTAAAAATTGCTGAATTTTTTTTTCTAATCTAAGAAGGCCGTTTCTTAGTAACTATTTTAGTGATTTTTATCAATCTTAAAAAATATTTTGACAGTTTACAATTAACTTAATCTGAAAAAGCATCAAGCCACTTTTGAATTTCTGAGAATATTCTGCCTCTAGCGGTACATATGTCAAATTTTGACAGCTTTGAGAAAAATATTTAATACGAAACCAACGATGCAAAAAATTCATTTTTACCGATGAAGTAAAGTCATAATATCCCGTATGAAAAATGGAAGTTTTTTTCATTTTGACATTTAAAAACGCGATCAAAAGAGCGTAAAACATTTTCAGTGTGTTTTTATATCAAAATATTTATGGCGACCTAGATCGAAAAACATATTTTTTAAAAGCTGTCAAAATTTGACATATGGAGTACCGTTAGACGCAGAATGTTCCCAGATATACAAGAATATAAAAATTTATATATATATATATATATATATATATATATATATATATATATATATATATATATATATATATATATATATATATATATATATATATATATATATATATATATATATATATATATATATATATATATATATATACAGGGTGCCACAGATTCGATTGCATGCATGGGGATCTCGGAAACCCTAAGAGATACGAAATCGGTTAAATTATGGCAAAGTTGCGTATTTAGGTGCCTTACAACATGCCTATTAGAAAGTTGTAAAATTCCGAGTACTTCCGGAGATATCGGGAAGAAACCGAAATTTGCCGATTTTGTTTTTATTTTTTCCTGACGTTTTTTAAAGAGATATGGAAAAACAAAAGACACTTTCTCATGGCCACTTTTTAGGCTCTACAAAACAGCGTTAAGAGATTTTTCGTACAACGTTTCGTTTTCGTTAAACCATCATCAACCTTATTTTTTTAAATACGGCACTCAATGTTTATCGCATTTTTTAAAGCAATTCCAAGCACAATGATGTATAACACTTAATATTTTTTTGTTAAATAAACATATTTTCCATAAGAGGCAATGAGTTAGACAAGGAACGCACATTATTTCTTATAGAGGCTTTTCATTTTTGTTAATAAATATTAGGTGTTATACATTTTTGCAATTGGGATAATAAGGGGTTCAAAAAAATTAAATAAAAAACCCAGGTCCGTATTTAAAAAAATATAGTTGATGATGGT
>JAHBCN010014713.1:10000-22147 GCA_019359885.1 Listronotus oregonensis
AGGTTTCAATTATCCTCGACTTTAAACATCAGGTATTTTTTTGTTATGTTAATATAGAAAAATTCACAGAAACATTACTTTTTTAGATTCAAGATTGCAGTAGCGGCCATTTTAGAAGCTTAAAAATAATTTCCAGCTATTTCTCTTGACCAGTTTTAATAGAAATATGTTTTTCCCAACGATGTGCGATAAACATTTTCTGAGATACAGCCGGCGTCCTTTCTTATTTGGACACCCGGTACAGTGTTATGTATCTATATGCACCAAACATTACAGCGTGTTTCCCCTATCATAATTTTGTTATCGTTTGTCATAAAGGTATTTGATTAGGTATGAAAATTTACATAAGTATTCTATAACCTGCGAAAAAATTGAGAAAGTTATGTCAAGTGCCCAACCGCTGTGTTCACACATCGTCGTTGTGGTTGGGCCCAGTAGGATCTTTTGGAACATGCGCTAGAGTTGCTGGTAATCGGCAACTCTCTTGGCTAGCGTATGAAACGGGATCCGAAGCTAAGATGAACGAACACAAGGCTTTAACTCAAGGTGTTAGCATACCGTGCTGATGAGTGTGCTTTAAACAGGTGTCTCCAACGGTGCCTCTGAGATACAGGGTGACTTCTCAGAGTATCTAGCCTTACTACGGTAATGCGGGGCTCTGCCGTGGTGGACTATTACTTCCCTAGCTCCAAACATAGGAAAAAAGTGACAGAGGTGCGCTGACCGAAACGGATAAATGCGTTTCGAGAGGTGCCACTCAAGGTCATAAGCAGATAAAGGTGTGCCGACCAAAACGGGTCAATCCGTTTCGTAAGGTACCCCTGAAATCACGGGCGCCTGGTTCACGGGGAAGGACTAATCCATCCCGAACAAACAGGTGCTTAGGAAGGGTTCCCTGAATCCAAACAGTAGGCGGACAGAACCGCCTTTATAGGAAAAAGGGTTCCCTGGTTTTAAACAGAAAGCGGAAAGGACCGTTTCCATAGGATAAGGCCGGAGATGCGGCCTCAGAAAGAACATCTGGTTCCTGTAACAAGGACCTGGTAGCTACCCACGTCACTAGACCGGGAGAGGAGGGCATGATGGATCTAATCGTCTGCTCGTCATACTCTCCAGGAGACAGGGACACCAGAACACATCAGAACACATTGTGCTCGTGTCCGGTAAGAGGAGATGTAAAAACTCTCTCCCAATCTAGTATCGGATTCATTGGAAGTCCGATCCTGTTGGGAGAAATATAAAAAGGTGTGAGCCACAATAGACCGAGCGGTCGCAGTGGAGGGCGTAAAAAGTCCACTCACTTTAAACCGACCTACCTACCGATGTCAAGTGGTTTCTGAGGTATTTGATTTTAAAAATCGCCCAATTTACCACTGACTAATTCATTGACTTATAAAAATTATGGGTCACTTTTCCGAAAAGTAGAAACTTAAAATTTAGTGTATAAGTTGATTAAAGGGCCCAAAAAAAAATGAAAACTGTATGTTATTTATTTAGAATAAAATTGTGGACAAAACTTGGCCTAATGTTAGATCTTAGTATTTTAAAAGGCCGAGATTTTTGAGTAGGAACTTGGCCCTTATTTTAAATAAGTGTGTTTGGTGAAATTTTCTTATTTTTGTAAACCCCAAGATCCAAACCACTTATTGCCCTGTTTATTTGCAATAAATTCCATTTTTCTAGTGTGAAAATAAAAATTATTAACACTTTGAAATTTATGTTGGATGACACTCAAACAAACTGGAAAATTAGCATGAATTTATAACACAAACGACGTGTGTGTGTGTGTTTTATCAATTACAATTCAACTCATATAAATAAAACCGCCTACTGCATCATTTTAAATTGGTTTTGACACATTATTATAATTTTCAGCTTGAGAAAGATTCAATGACTGACATACATTTATAACAACAGACTAAAATCGTAAACAGAAATCTGAGTATAAATATACGTGTGTACACGAAACGTAAACGTAAAGTTGCTCATCAAATGCATATTCAAAACAATTGGTAATAAAACTCGAATGTTTTTATATTTTAATTGGCATATTAGATTTTATTGGGTGATTAATCAGTAATACGATTTTTAGTTCAGTCAAGAAGTGTGTTTCCTGCGAAAAATAGTTAGAAAGCTTCGAAAAATATAAGCAAACGCAAATCTAAAAAAAAAAACGTTTTAAGATTTTTTCTGTTAATTAAAATTGCAATGGTTCTTAACAAAAAACGAAAAAAAAATAAGACATTTTGATATTTGATGATAACTCAAAATTTATAAGAGAATTGCAAAAAAAATTTAATAGGAAAAAATTTCCGATAAAAAGTTTTAACTACTGGAATTCTATCTTCATTATTTATAATATTAATTTAACGATGAAAATGGGCCTCCGCGCGACATTTTTGGTTGCGCGTTCAGCGTCAAAATCGGGTACTTCACACTAAATAATTTTTTTAGGGCATTAAATATTATTTGAAAAAATTTAAAAAATTATAGTGTATTCAGAACACTCTGCAAAATAGATTTTCGTTGAAAATTTAACTTAAAGGTTATTTTTCCACAAGTTGGACAATTGTCAATTAACAGAATTGTTTCGAACTTTCGTCCTCATTGTACCGGGTGTCCAAATAAGAAAGGACGCCGGCTGTATCTCAAAAAATGTTTATGGTACAGCTTTGGGCAAAAAATATTTTTGGTAAAAGTGGTCAAGAGAAATAGCTGAAAATTATTTTCAAGTTTCTGAAATGGCCGGTAGGGGGCGAAACTGCAATCTTGAATCTAAAAAGTGATCATTCTGTGAATTTTGCTACATTACCTTTTTTTTATCTTGGGACAGTCCACGAAGGCTGATGCCTAAGTACTAACGTACCGTGGGTGTCTTCAGTGTGGTGAGAGGGAGTTTGTTCACACAGGACTTAAATTTTTGGAGATTGGGAGGAGAAGGAAAAACTTCTGCGGGCAGCAGGTTCCATAGTCTTGACACTCTAGGGATGAAGGAACGAAGAAAGCGGGAAGTTCGGGGCCTCTCTAACTGAACTGTAAAAGGATGTATAAAAGTTGCACTACGTGTTGCTCTGTTGGGAGCTGCCAAAGAAGGAATTATACTGGCCAACTCCTCTGAGCAGAAGCCGTGAAAATACCTATAGAAGAGCGACATATCCCCTACAGCTCGACGGTGGGCAAGAAGAGGAAGCCTTTCTGTGAGCGTTGAATCATTAATAAGACGAACGGCTCGTCTTTGAATGGAGTCCAGAATGCTAAGTGTGGTATGGGACGCCATTCCCCAGACATTAGAACAATATTCTCAAGAGGGTCTGATTTGGAATACATACAGAGTGTACAGATTGGAAGAAGAGAAATATTTTCTGGCTCGGAAGAGAAATCAATCTTTTTGAAGCTGCCGAAGCTATGGATAAAATGTGGTTGTGCCAGTTGAGGTTATTCTCAAAAGTAACGCCGACAAGACTTTAAAAGACTCTTTGTTCTGCAGAACTTGGCCGCTCATATGTAAGGGATGAGCATTTGCAGACTTTTTCGCGACAGCGAACATGACTGTGTTTTGAGGCATTAAACTGAACAAGATTTTTGGCGCCCCAATCCAAAATAAGTTTGAGGTCTTGTGAAAGGGTATCTGCATTGACCTGCGCTTGTTTTCGAAATCAGGATTACACTTTGGCTTAGAAATTGAATACTAGAGTGGAGGGTACTATCGTCAGCAAAACTATGAATGGGATTGATTGTGGAAGAGAGAAGATCGTTAATGTGTAGAAGAAACAGCGTGGGTGCCAGCACTGAGCCCTTGGGCAACCCAGCATTAATTTGGTAGAAGCTGGAGGAATGACCTGATATACGTCGAAAAAATACCTGATTTTTAAAGTCGAGGATAATTTGAACCTTTTTTGTTTGACAATTTTTGCTGTATCTCTAAAAATAAAGTGGTGGGTGTATTTAAGGGTTTCCGTAAAAAACACCCTGTATCTTCGAAACGGCTGAGCGAATTTTAACAAACTTGGGCTATTCTTGGGCTATAAACGTTAAATTATCTGAAGTTTTGTTAGTTTCACATGTCGCCGCAATAGCCCTTTTTGGAAATTCTTACAGATAGGGTTAATTTTCTCAAAAAAATTAAATGCATTGGTATAACTTATTTTCATTAAAGAAAAGTAGCTAAATGATGCTTAAACAAGCTCGCGAAAACCATATCTCGATATCTTCTTCCTTAGCTAAAATTTAGGCCAAAGAAAATTTTTTACGTCAGTATTTTACAAAAAACTATAAAATTATGTATTTTCACAAAGCCTTTAATTTAGGATATATAATGCCTAAATGCAATACTTAACGAATTATAATCAATAAATCGAATTTTCAGGATTTTTTTAAGGTATACCCTTGGAATTCGATTTTTTTATTATAACTCATTACTGTACTCAGTACTGCATTTAGACAAAAAGATTATATAACCTAAATTAAAGGTTCTGTAAAAATACATAATAATGTTTTATAAAATTTCTTGTAGGTTTTATATTTTTTGAGATATTAACGTATAAAATTTTCTTTGGACTAAATTTTAGGTAAAAAAAATATCGGGTATTTTTCGAACTTCCTTTTTAGCTACTTTTGGCAAAAAATTATCCAAAAGCTTTTATTTTTAAAAAAATTAACCTTTTTCTGCAAATCGAAAAATTTCGGGAAAAACCTTAACGAAACAAATTTTAACATTTGCCCAAGAAAACTTTGGCCCTAACTTGTTAAAAGGCTAAGCCTTTTTAAAACGAGCAAACCCCCACTACTTCATTTTAAGAGATACAGCAAAAATTATAAACCTTCAAAAATTTAAAATCGGGTTTTTTTTAAAGCAAAATTTAAAAAAACATTTTTTTTTAGATTTAAGATTGCAGTTACATTTCAAAAACTTACTTTTACCAAAAATATTTTTTTCCAACCTTTCGTCCTTATTTTCTGAGATACAGGCTTTCCCTTTCTTATTTGGACCTCTTCATTAAAAAAATGCTTAAATAATTGTCTTATACATTTTTTGCTTCGTAAAGCCCTTTTTATATACCTACTTAACAAGATAACGCCATAAAAAAATTAAAAAATTTTAATCCTTGTTTATAATAATTTTATTATTTCTTTAAAACAAAAAACGTTAAAAATTATTATAAATAAAAAATTTTTTTTTTAATTTTGGCGTGATCCATATTAGAATATAAAAGGGCTTCAAAAATTATTTAAAAATTTTTTTAATGAAAGGGAAAAGTTCAAAAATTTTGGTATTAAAATTTACAAATTAATTTTGGGTAAATTTTTCAACGAAAATAAATTTTGAAGTGTTCGGGAATAAAAAATTTATTAAAATTTTCAATCAAATTTTAAACAAAAATTTTATCCACCCGGAAAAAGTTATGGGTTTTTGGGGCCCCAAACCCTGAGAAAAACCATCTCCACATATTGGCCCCCGGAGTTTGGAATGTAATAGGAAGCCCCAAATTTTTTACTGTTTAAAGGAACAAAATTCAAATAACTTAGTTTTTTTAAAAATTATTGGTTATTAAACGAACTACCAAAATATTTAAAATTATTGTGTAATATTGGATTTTTATACCATCTAATATAATATGGAAAGAATAGATGGCACCACTTTACAGCCTTCTATTTAAATGGTCGATATTTTTGGGAGTTTTGTATTTTTACAAAAAATCTTTGTAAATAAAAAAAACGATTTTTTAAAATAAATTTCAAACATTGTATGATAGTTTCATGTACTTATCACCAATTTTGTGATAAAAGAAGGGCAAGATAGTGTAAATGAGTTTAATCTAATCCTAAGATTCTGGTTGTAATTCAATTAAAATATGAAAATTTTTATAATTGCTTTTTAGGCATATACTTTTCACTAATAACAAACATTCATGAGACAGAATAACAGTGGTTAAAAATGTTTAGTATCCTTTAGTACCTAGGTATCCATTGTAACAGTATCCGTTAAATATTATGTGTCTACAGTATGTCGAGCTTAAACAGTTGATAATGTAAGTTTAAGAAACCAAAAATCTAATTTCTTTTAAACAAATACAGAAAAAGCAAAAAGGAATAAGTTTAACATAAAATTGTACTTTCTTTCATTCAATTAGAGGGACCTGTATATATTAAAATTTGCCTGGTCTGCCAGTAATTAGTAATTTTGATCCTTTAAAAGAATGTACTAAATTATTAAATGAAATAAAAGTACCCAAATGTAAACCTTATTTCTTTTTAATAATCCACAGAAATACACACAACATTGTGAAAATCATCTAAAAGATAGTTAAGATTGCCTTACTTTTCTCACTGCTATTTCCTATAAAATTTTCATTTTCTATTATTCATAATTGATATATTATTATTTATTCGGTTACCTAACGTTACGTCTCATAAAAAGCACCTAATTTAAGTATAAGAAATACTTACCTAAAGTAAAAAATGCCGGGTATGTTACCCTTGGCGTTGCAAGACAAAACCATACAACCTCTAGTCATTTTGTTACGATATTATAAGTAACAAACAATAAAAACAAAATTATAGTCACAATTTAATAAACACTAATCACTAAAATAAGAAGGTTTTTATCAATCCAAAGACTCGACCACAAATATAATCACACACTCCTACTCCGGCTCTCATAAAAGTATAATGTGTTGCCTTACTACACACTGATTTATCAGTGTGTAAGTAGGAACTTAATCGTGGAATTTTTTATTGCAGATCGGATAACTCTGACAGTTATTTTCATACTGGGCTGGACATTTTTTGATCGAATGGGCCATAGCATTGGGCTTCCATACACCTTTAAACTTCCTTGCCTATAACAGAACTTTATAAAATGAACCGGCTATTAATAACTTTTTTTAGCACAATAGAAAATTAACAAAAAATAGTATAAACATCTTGGTTTTGATTACAACGTCGTGTTTTTTTTCTTATTATACAATAATAATACCGTATTTATTTTACGAACACCGATAAAGATGCCAGAGAAATAATTAATAATTAACTCATAGTTTTATAGCGTATATCCTCAGTAAAACTATATACGACCAAGGACCAAGGCCCATCATAAAGATGGCCAAGTGTAATTTGATATATCTGCCGTATTCTTTAATGACATTAAACCGCATTGAAAAATTACCCTTTTATGAAGTCCTTTTAGTTTTACTTTCATGTAAGCACCTTATAACATAACCATATCGTCATTTCATAACCGATACTAATACTTAATAATTTAATTTACCGGATGCCCTTATGGTATATTACCTTTTATGCCATATAAAAGGCAAATTTATAACATCGTTTAAAAATAACGTTTATTTCTAAAATATTAAGTATATATCCTGATTAAATGTTATATCCACATCATTTTGGCATAAACTCTTATAATAATGTTTGCTTAGAAGTTATAGAAAATAGTCTTGTATATTCACCGGTGAATATGAAAAATTAAAAAAAAACTGAACGAAAACGAACCAAAACTAACCACAACTAACCAAAATCATTAGTTTTAACCAGAACGCACCAAAGTTGTTAGTTTTGATCAGTTTTCGTTCAGTTTAATTTTTTTACATTCATCGGTGGATATGCATAATAGCCACTTTATTACATTTACCGTAACCAAAGATAATACTACTACGAATAGATGGTTCATTTAAATGGGGCGTTTTGAATCAGTTCGAAGATATCAATGCTTCCGTAAATGCGAATAAAATTAAGTCGGTAACCCCTGCCCCAGCGAAACAAACCGTGCGACATTGCCAATATCTGTCGCTTGTACCTTATTCGGAACACGAAGTAGCGAAAGCGGGCGGCTAAACGAATTGTATATTTTCTAGTCGCGTTTCATCACGCCAATAGTAAAGGCCTGCCGGCAACACTGTTTAACTTTCGTTCAAGGATAGCGCGAAAATCTCTCGATGGACATCGGCTCGCGTTAGCCAAAGTCCATTAGGGGTATCAAAAATATAGCATTGAATGGTTCATCTTATCCGTAGTAGTATTATCTTTGCCGTAACATATACACGGGGAGAACCAAATTTTTACTGCGAGATCTAAATGACGTCACGCAAACTTTTTTCTGGTGTAAACACATGGGTATTAAAATTTGCTACTCAAATTTGGACCGTCTCAACTAAAGTAGATCAAATATAATTTTCTTTGGTATATAGACGCTGTCATTTTTGGTGGACCAAAGTAACAGCTTTGATCTTTGACAGTTCGTATTTTGTAAGTAAAACGGCAAATTCCGGCCAACCTACAAAGTATTCTTGTTGTTTTTACTTTTCTGTGGGTATTTTTCTGCAACTATTTTATACAGGCTAGTCAAGAAGTGTGTTTCCTGCGGAAAATAGTTAGAAGGCTTTAAAAAATATGAGCGATAGCTTATTCGACTTGGAATGCAAATCTGAGAAAGACATTTTACATTTTTTTGCCAATAAAAATTGCAATTGTTATAAACCAAAAACAGAAAAAAAGACCATTTCGATTTTTATGATAACTCGAAAACCGTAAGAGATAGCGAAAATTGCAAAACAAATCCTTGAAGAGAGGAAATTTCTGATAAAAAAGTCTTAACTTTTAAAGTTCTATCTCTATTCTTTATAATTTTAATTTAACCCTGAAAATGGGGCTCCGCGCGACATTTTTGGTTGCGCGCTCGGCGTCAAAACTAAGTACGTCACACTAAATATATTTTTAGGGTATTAAATATTAATTGAAAAAATTTAAAAATTATGATGTATTTAGAACACTTTTAAGAATTCATTTCCGTTGAAATTTTCAAGGGCTTTATAAAGCAAAAAATTTGCAGGACAATTATTTAAGCATTTTTTTTTATTATACAATGAGGACGAAAGTTCGAAAGAATTTTGTTCATTGACAATTGTCTAAGTTGTTAAAAAGTGCAATTTTTTTACGAAAATAAATTCTTTAAAGTGTTCTGAATACATCATTATTTTTTAAATTTTTTTAATTAATATTTAATATCTGAAAAAAACATTTGGTGTGACGTACTCGGTTTTGACGTCAAGCACGCAACCAAAAATGTGGCGCGGAGGCCCATTTTCCGGGTTAAATTAAAATTATAAATAATGAAGAAAGAACTTCGGAAATCAGGACTTTTTTATTGAAAATTTCCTTATTTTTAAGGATTTTTTTGCAATTTCCGCTTTCTCTTATGGTTTTTGAGTTATCATCAAAAATCAAAATGACTTTTTTTTCGTTTTTGTTGATAACAATTGCAATTTTTATTGACAGAAAAAGTCTTTCAAACACCTTTCTCAGATTTACATTCCGCGTCGAATGAGCTATCGTCAAGGAAGTTTAAAGGTGTATGGAAGCCCATGGTCCATTCCAAAATAACTGTCAGAGTTGGCCCCGCCGATTCTGCGCAATAACAAAATTCCACGAAATAATTTAATGTGTTCCCTACTTAGACACTGATAAATTAGTGTGTAGCTAGGCAACACATTATACTTTTATGAGAGCCGTAGTACCGTTTTTAGTCTTAGGTTGTCTAAGGTTTTTGGTGCAAGGCGCGCGCGCGCTTGCGCCGTATTAGTTTTGATTGTTTTGCTTTGTGTGAGTACCTATATTTTGTGGTTGCAGAAGTTTTCTGGGTTGATAAAAACCTTCTTATTTTAGTAATTGGTGTTTATTAAATTGTGACTATAATTTTGTGTTTATTGTTTGTTACTTATAATATCGTAACAAAATGATTAGATGTTGTAGGGTTTTGTCTTGCAAATCCAAGGGTAACATACCTGGCATTTTTTACTTTAGGTAAGTATTTCTTATATTTAAATTAGGTGCTTCTTATGAGACGTAACGTTAGGTAACCGAAAAATAATAATATATCAAATATGAATAATAGAATAATGAAAATTTCATAGGAAATAGCAGTGAGAAAAGTAAGGCAATCTTAACTTTCTTTTAACACAATGTTTGTGTATTTCTGTGTATTATTAAAACGAAATAAGGTTTACATTTAGGTACTTTTATTTCATTTAATAATTTAGTACATTCTTTTAAAGGATCAAAATTATTAATTACCGGGCAGACCAGGCAAATTTTAATATATACAGGTCCCTATAATTAAATGAAAGAAAGTACAATTTTATGTTAAAGTTCCTTTTTGCTTTTTTTGTATTTGTTTAAAAAGAAATTAGATTTTTGGTTTCTTAAACTTACATTATCAACTTTTTAAGCTCAACATACTGTAGACACATAATATTTAACGAATACTGTTACAATGGATACGTAGGTACCAAAGGTTACTAAACATTTTTAACCAGTGTTAATCTGTCTTATGAATGTTTGTAATTAGTGAAAAGTATATGCCCAAAAAGCAGTTATAACTTTTTAATGTACAACCAGAATCTTAGGATTAGATTAAACTTATTTACACTATCTTGCCCTACTTTTATCACAAAATTGGTAATAAGTACATGAAACTATCATACAATATTTGAAATTTATTTTAAAAATCGTGTTTTTATTTATTGACAAAGATTTTTGGTAAAAATACAAAACTCACAAAAATATCGACCATTTAAATAGAAGCCATATTATATCAGATGATATAAAATCCAATATTACACAATAATTTTAAATATTCTATGGTAGTATCGTTTATTAACCAACAATTTTGTGCAAAAAATAAAAAAATCAGTAAATGCTTGAATTTGACATTTGATGATGTCAACTTTATAGGTAGTAACAAAGAATTATGGAAGTCCGGCTCTGACCTACTATTTATTGCGCAAACTCCGCGGGGCCAACCCCCCTATTCCCGCTGCCCTGCACCCCTGGATAATTTTGTTCTACAGTATTGGGCTTCCATACACCTTTAAACTTCCTTGGCTATCGCTCATATTTTTCGAAGCCTTCTTACTATTTTTTGCACCCAATATATATTTAAAAATAAAACAAGATTCGGCTCTTATCATATGATAAATTCTCATTTTGGTACTAGGGTTAAACTTGAATAAAATTGATCCACAAATTAGGTTGGTGTGAACACTTGCGTAACTGTAATCTTATTACTTATTTATTATTTACCTGAAGACGGAGATACTTACAAATTAAAACGTTGTGTTTTAAAATAAATGAAACAATAAATATAGTATTTTGTATTTGAAGAGTCGGCGGAAAAAAACAATGAATGTCACAAAACAGGTAATTTAAGGTTAAGTATTTCTAATATTTAAAATTTACACAGATGAGTAAAAAAATAAATATGTTCTATACTTTTGTGGCGGATTCATGAGTCAGTATGTTTTTTTACTCGCCTTACAATTTTTTTGAAAAATGGGACCACTTCAGTCCAGGTCCCGGGGTATAACGAACTGAGCCTGCTCAGCTATATTGACCCCTATGAGCTTGCAGATCGCCACCGTTGTCAAGATAAAATTAAAAGAAGAAAATAGAAATTTAAACTAAATTTTAAGGACAATTTTGGATTTTAAAATTAGGAAATTCTGACAGCTTTTTAAAATTTATGACGTTTTGTCATAAATGACATATTAAGATTTTTGACTGGTATATTTATAATTTTTAAAAAGACAAAGAAGGTGCGGTGGTGTTTTAATTCATTTTTAAGTTTACCTAAAATTAATTTAGCATCAAGCATAAGTAACCATGTATTATTTAAATTAACAGATATTGATGCTATTCATCTATCTTTATTTAATAATATAAAAACACTTTCTTTTATTTTACGTTTTTTTGAACAAATTAACTTTGCTAAGATACTAGAAGCATTCCAGTTTATTAAATGGTTGTTATTAAATGCGTGTTGACAGATTTTTGAAATTCTGTGTTTTTAATGTATGTTCTATGTCCTTTTATGCGTTTGACTAATGGTCTGAAAGTTTCACCTATATAAAATTTACTACATTTACAAGAGATCTTATAAATAACATTTTTTGTGTTTTCGTTTATATTGTATAATTTTGTTTTTGTTACCTAAGATCTAATAGTGTTTTGTGTTTTAAATATAGTACGAATGTTAAATTTATTACCTATTCGTTGAATTTTATTTGATAACCCAAGAATATATGGCAAAAAAATAAATTTGTAATAGGTCTATTTTGATTTTTTCTTAAATTTGGTTGTTCAAAT
>JAHBCN010014714.1:0-22218 GCA_019359885.1 Listronotus oregonensis
ATAAACAAGTGTTTTTTGAAGACCGTACAAAAAGAAAGTGAATTCCGTTGATTATTTTTTCCCGATTGTTATCTTTTTAAAATTCCCCAAATTGTTTTTTTCCGGATTTACATAAAGGGGCTTGTTTTACCAATTTTTAGCTATATGCTAATTTTTGTAGCTTTACCAGTATTTTTAGGTCTAATTTAAACGGACTACAAGTTCATTGGTTCACACCATTCCCTCCCGCTACACCAGCGCCTCTTCAATTTATGCTGTCGGCCATAAAAGATGGTCCTCCTGATCTTTCTATCCGCTATAATATCAGGAAATTGGTTGTTTTGCATATAATCGTAAATATAATTTGCCTTTTTTTTAAATTTTGACAATTTTTAAAGGCTTTAAGCTCTTAGTTTAAACATACGTGGATGTCTAAATAGAAGTAAAACTTCTGTTGGCGGCAATTTACAGTTAAGACATGTTAGAAAGGAAGAACTTGCTAAATAGGACTAATAAATAATGAACACTGTCTATGCGGGGAAGTTGGTGAGTGATCTTATATATTTGCGATTTTCAAAAACCCAAAAAATTTTAATCTAGATGTTTATTGGAAAATTAAAACCCATTTAAGATTAGTACAACATTATTGTCAGAAAACATTAGTTTTTAAAGGGGGTTTATCTTTATGTTGAAGGAAAATAACATTAAAAAAAAAATAGGAAGAAAAAAAAAAACTTTATAAAGCAAAACAAAAAAAAAAAAAAAAAAAACAAAAAAAAAGAAAACAAAAAAATAAAAAAAAAAAGAAACAAAAAAAAAAAAAATATTTGGAGAATATTTTTGGGTTGGTGATAAGTTGTTAATTTTAAGAATTTATTAGTTTTGTAATATACTTTAAAAATATATACGCTAATCCGATAAACTTAAAATTATTTGATAAACAAAGAGAGAAGCTGGCCAGCTGGTTAAATCAGTGCCATAAAACAAAAAAAAAAACATGAATCCGTTACAAAACTATAGTACATATTTATTATGTTTATTTCCAACAAATATATAAACTAAAATTTTGACAGTTTGAGTTTTAAGTAAATACTGAAACACTTGAAACAACAGTTTTTGGTGAAAGTATCTCAGCGTATGAGTCACAGTGCAAATATTGTGTCTCGGTTATGTCCATTCAGGCAAATCAAATTTATGGAGAGTATTCCTGCGAGGGGAAAGTCCTGATATGGCTTTAGGGTCTTCGCAGGTGGTTGCGCTCCCAGAAAGATATTGCCTTGCCTGCAATATTGCCACCGTTCATAACGGTAACAAGTGGGTCCGGCATGATTTTTTTTCTCGCAGTGCCGTAGTTACTAAATATTATTAGATACTGGCAAACTATAGGCATTTTTTTTTACTTCCTTGTATTAAATAATCACCTAATTTAAACAAAAATTAATTAACTAAAAGTGAAGACGTTTCCGGATGTTACCAAAAATCTGGTTTCTACTCAAAAAACGTCATAATTATTGTTGTTATGATATACTCATGTTTCATTTTTTCATCTTAAAAAGGGCATAAAGAAAGTCATGTTCCTGTATCACCCGGTAATTGGAGGTAGCTGCGGCTAAATTTTGCCAGTCAACTTTGCTTTAATCTATTTTAGTCTCCTGTATAGTGGAGTAAAATTTGGAAGGAAAGTCGCTTAGTTATCGAGACAAAAGAACCGGGTAGAACCAAACCAGACTTGGTGGATTCTTAATAAGGAATCGTGTACAGAAATCTTTTTTACGGAATTTTTTAGTGTGGGAATTTTTTTTTCTAAAAACCCAAAAAAAAAATCTTTTTAATGAAACACGTTTATTAACATCTCCACTGCTATATTCTAATAATATTTATGATATGGGGTTTTTTTTTTTTAGATTAAAGTAGACACAAAACGTCCTACGAAGCTTTTTTTTTTTTTTTTAATTTTAAAAGGTGGAAACTCAAAATTGTTATTTTCAGTAGCGAAAATTTTGGCAATCAAAAAAAAGTTTATTATTGAAAATTTATACATACATGCTGGTAAAATTTAGCAATTTTAAAAAAATTTTTTAAAAAAAAATTTTTTTATTTCCCCTTTTTGTATTGAGTCGGGATATTTTTTTAAGGGAAAAGTCATTTTTTCCCTCGTTCGGGGGGCCCCAGGTTTTATCGGGGGAAATGTAGTTTTTAATTTTTTCCAGGGAATTTTTTTATTAATTTTTGGGGAAAGAAAAAATTAAAATATTTTAAAATTGGGTAGATTTATAAACCTATTTAAAAATATTAATCATTGTTATTAATTACCCCAAATTTTATAGGTTATTAGTTTTTTTGGGATTGAAAACCGCCCACGGAATTTGTTATTTTTTGAACAAATTTCGGAGTTCATCTTTTTAAAAAAATTTGGGGGTGCTTTTTGTTTTTAATTAAATTTGAAAAACATATAGTACATAAAATAAAAATGGGGGTTCGTTAAATTTTTTTTTTTAAAAGAAATATAATTTTTGATCACAACCCTTTGGGCTTGAAATCATTGCCCGACTCGGGGAAGCATCTTTTTGGCCCTGAGGCCATTTTTTTGGCTCCTAAGGCCAATTTAACGTGAAAAAAGGGGGCCATTTTTTTTTTTTTTGGGGGGGTTTAATATTTTTCCTATGGCAACACTGTAAACGTTTGAAGCAACGCATTTATTTATTACATGAAAAAAGTAAAATTAAAAAAAATGTCAAATAATGACCAATTGTATAATTTCTATTGCGATTTTCTTGCTGAAAACCACTTCATTTGCATTTTTTGTCTTAAATAATAATATTTAAAGTATAAAAAGTAAGTAGTTATTTAGGCGCTTCATTATTACATTATTCTTTGTAAATTTTTTCCATTTCTGCCTCAAAGCTTTAATAATGTTATTGCAGGAACGGATTTACACTCCCACAACATTTTAGGCCTTCTTTTACCAAGTATTGTTTTTAAAAAATTGGGGACATACACCATTGCATACGTAATATGGCAGCAGCTCGTAATAAAGTTTGAATTTTGACATTTCTTTAGGAAGTAAAAGATCTATCTGAACATCACTACCAATACTTGCAAAAAGGAGATATTTTTGATATTATATATTTTCGGGGAGGTTTGAGGCAGTATTGGGAACCATTTTCCATTTTTGTGCGATTTTATGGTTCTTTCAGATATGTAGTGCCTGTACCATAATTTATGATATTTTGCATTAAACGCAAAAAAAACTTTATAGCCACTTAATTTAGATATCATATTAATGTCATTTCTATTCCTGGGAGCTATTAATTTTTTGATAGGTAGCTTTTTCACTACCTAAAAAGATTCAGTACTATGTAAAGAAATAAATACCCTAAACATTATTTATGGGGTTGAAATTTGTATTTTGTTTCATTACAAAATATAAACTAACATAAAGATACCAACTATACTATGTAGGTACATGATAATATTTAAATTACTGGTTTAAACAGGTTTTTGTATTAAATTTTTTTTTTACTAATGAAAAAGACTTTTTCTAATTGAAACTATGGCATTTACGTTTAGTCCCACAATAATTTGAAGGATCGGCGCCACTGTCTAATTGAAAAATATGATAATAGTTTTGAGAAATTGTGTAAGATTTACACAATTTCTCAAAATTTCATTTGCTAGATTGTCTTGCCTTTTTTCAACACTTGATAGGTATGATAACAATCCTTGTATTCTAGGTCTTTATATCACAGATTTGTATCCATCATACACAATTTTCTTACAAATAATGTGCTTCTTTTTTTAGAATTTAAATACATACAGCACACTCTAAATTTCTACAACCACCACTACAAATGTATTATTACGCACGCTATCCGCATGCAAGGTCTATTGGGTCCCGATGATACCTATTTACGTCTAAAAAAAAATCGCTGTTTCCAAACGATTCGCTCTGGGAAAAAATTATTTTTTTAAACTTTTGTTATTATTTGGCTATATCGCTGCATGTATGAAAATATTTTTAAAAATAAAAAAGTTTATCGATTGGCTAAAATTTCAATACAAAAAATATATATTTTTAGTTTATCTGATTTTTAGAGGAATGAAAGTGAATTGTGCCCAAACAGTTTATAAGGTTAAAAGCGCTATAGTGTGGGCTTTAATTTTACACAAAAAATTTCGGTATCTTTGATAGTTTTAAAGTTATGGCGGTGGAAACAAAAAAAAACATTTTTTTATAATTAAAAAAAAAACACTTTTTATTAATTTAAAGTTCGAGATCACAAAAAAATGTCGTAAAATACGATTTCATGTGCTCGGTGACATACCAAAGGAACCTAACTAGTTTGACCTGGTTCTACCCCAAAAAAAAAACGACGCGATAGACTTACGGAATCGCTCCGCTAGTATTATTTATACAAATTTGGCTTTATCAAAAAAAAGATACCTGCAAATTTAAACGGCCAGATCTCCTACTATAATTTATGAAATCCTTGTCGATCTGGTCTAAAATATTTAAATATTAGACTCAAGGGTGGATTTACGCAAAAACTGAGTAGGCTGAAGCCTAGGGCGGCAAAAATATGCTCAAGGGCGGCAAAAGTTAAATCGCCCTGATTAGACTGACTTATTGATAAGGGAGCAAAAACTACATTAAACTAACTTTTTTTATCAAACCAATAGTAATGGTTATTTAACAAACAATGATATTTTCATAACACTAAATCTTGTTTTAGTTTAATTTACACAACGTTTGTAGGATAGCCCTTCCAACCGTTTTCAAGTGATAATGATATAGTGTAGAGTTATCACGAAAACGGTTGGAATACATCCTAACCAAACGTTGTGTAACAATTAACAAATAAAGCGGAACAAGTTTTAGTGTTATTGAAACTTACATTGTTAATACTTTCAAACAATGATATTATTCTTCTCTGTCCTTTTTCCCATTCAGAGCGAGGGCCTTCGCGCATATCTGTGTTGCGTACCAAATGATTTTACACAGATATGCGGGACCACCGGCTTAACGTGCCTTTCCAAGCACATGAGAGAGGGTTTACCAGGCAGAAATTCTACACAGTGGTGCAATGGACACCGCTGAAATCAAACTCGCGTCTCCACGGTGAGAGGCTAGTACGCTGCCACTACACCAGCTCGGCCACCATGATATTATTTAGAGCGAATAATGACACAGGCTCATAAAAAAAAGTAGTGTGTGCTGGACGTCGGACTAGGATTTTCTGGAGTATTTTTTTCCGCTAAACACAAATCTGAAGATAAAATTGGGTCAACAGCAAATAATTGAGAAAAGGCATAATTTCAGATATTAACTAGTTTTTTTTTTAATTTAATTTAAGGTATAAAACCTTTTTGTCTAAATGCAATATTTTTCGAGTTATAATCAAAAAACCGAATTTTTATTATACTTACCTGAAAATACTACGTTATCAACTGTGTATAAAATACAGTAAATATGACATTTTCAGAACAGCGCACGGAATTTTTTCCTGACCTCTTTCCGTGCGCTTATACAAAAAACCATCCATGGAAACTTCATAACAACGATTCGTTTATTAATGACATATTTTTTTTTCTGTCAGTGAAATTTATGCCTTTTTAAAAAAATGAATAGATTTGGAAGAAAATCCGGATATTCCCGATATTATATTACAACAAGCGGCAGAAGTGAGTGCAGATTTATTACCAGTGAAATCCAGGTTGAGATATGGACATGAATATCACATTTTTACCGAATGGCGAACTCAGAAAAGAATCAAAATTGTCCACCTTATGGAGTCGATTTTCCATGTTAAAGAGTTGTTTGGCAATAAAAAAAATACCCACAACCAATATCCAAAAACTATCGCTTTTTTGAAACGACAAGCTGTAGGATATGTACCAAAGAAATCCAAGGTTCTTACATCAGAACAAGTAACCAAATTTTTATGTGAAGCTTCAGAAGGACAATATCTACTAGCAAAAATAATTTTAGTGTTTGGATCCTTGGCGCATGCCGCAGAGATGATTTAATACGTTGAGTTTAGACGATGTGGAAGATAATGGGCGTTACCTTGAGTATTTTTACGAGATGGAAAAACTCACAGGTCAAGAAGTTTTACCATTACCAATGAAAATTGCAAATTCAATCCCTGTACACTTTACCGTAAATACGCAGATCTCCGCCCTAAAAATATGGAGAGTAGAAGATTCTTTGTTGCATACCGAAACCAAAGATGTTACGCTCAACATGTTGGGTGCCATACTATCAGTAGTATTCCAAAACTTGTTGCAAAATACTTAAAACTAAAAAATCACGAAGAATATACCGGACATGGGCTAAGGCTTTCTTCGGCTACCATGTTGGTAGAAAGCGGCGGTGATTTGCTCACTTTGAAAAGACACGGAGGATGGCTTTCTTCCAATGTAGCAGAAGGATATATAGAAGAGTCCATACAAAGAAGAATTGAAGTATCCCAAAAGTTGTTTAGGGCTTGTAACTTGGAAACTACAAAATCTGTAACAGTCAATCAAGAGAACTAAAACATACACGAACACTCCGCTTCAATATCTTTAGTTCAACAAAAAGAAATACAAAAAGGATTGAGCTTCAACAATAATACGAATTGTACAGTCAATATAACCATTAATCATAACGCTTCCGTCCAAAATTAATTTTCTTAGATTTAATTAGTTTGTACTTGTTTTTTTGTTAATTTGTTTTACTATTTTAAAAATAAAAATAAATAATCGCAATTTTTTTAAATCATTTTTTGCGATGTTTTTTGTTTATGTTGTTTCCAGGTACCTGAGTATAATAAAAAATATCGTTTATTACACGTCCAGAAATGGATTTTTCCGTTCTTGCATGATGAGAATTTGTCACGCGCGCACGGAAAAATCGTCATTTCCGTACTGGTAATGAAATATACATATATTATAGTTTACTTTACCAATATTTATTAAACTATAATAAATGCTAATACAAATTATTGACTTTTTGTGTTTTGACATTTCAGGTATTCATTGTTATCTTTTTTATTTTCTAATTTAAAAATTTCTCATATTTATTTAAATTTATTGTCTTGTTACTGAAATGAATTTAAAGTCCTTTTTATTGAAACGTATCGAAAAAACGAGATCTTTTCAAAAACATCCAATAAATAATGTGTTCCTTTAAAAAAATGGGTATTTTATTTCGTATCTCTTATCACTTAAATTAAATCATTTTCTTAAGCATTCTTCAGGATTCTACAAGAATAAAAACACAAGATGGTTACCCAAGTATCCTCTTGGATGGTGTATTCCAAATTTCGAATTCTAATCTTGCGAATACCACTGTGACAGTTCTCACAAAACTACGTAATTACTGCTATTTACATCATCAAACCTTAATGAACCGAGTGTTCTTCAACAAAGAATCAAAATAAAAAATTTCTCCACCTAACAACCAAGCGTAAATCATCTCAATAATAATTATAGTATTGTCCGCATGAACTGGTAAATTTACAAAATGCCTATAAGGAACATTCTAAATTATTACGATGCGAACAATGAAGTAATATCCTAAAACTATATAAAACCGCAAATATAAATGTGAAGGCACCCACATATTATGAAAAATAACAATTATATTTTACGGGAACATAGTAATTTTACAATGAAAAATGAAAATTGCGCAAAGTTGCATCTGGTAATAATAGGTATGTATTTCCATTGTATAAAATTTAATTTAAAAGTTTTATATTTAAAACAACATGTCGGTGATTTTACTATTTTAATGTTTAATTACGTAGAAATCGACGAACTAGGGATTTAAAGCGGAGGTAGGAGGGTCTAAACTTCGCGGTTGCCTTCTCATCCCTTAATTTTATCTTATTTTTAGTTATTTTTAAGCCTGTTTGACATCATCGGTAAGACCTTTTCTTGCACCAGCTGAAATTCGTCCTTAAGAGCCCCTTAACCTTAACTTTTGATTTTCTGTACTTAATGATCTAATGATCTCTTAAGTAATTTAACGTAGGAAGATTTGTCATTTGACAGATTTTTTGTTTATTTATTTTTCGTTTGAAGTTTTCAATAATAAAACGGAGCTTTTTAAACGATGATGGTTTGAGTCTTAACATTATAAATGCAATCCCAGAACAATTTACGAACGGTAAATTTAAATTATAAAAGTGGGATCATTTTTAAAATGAAAATTGTGTCAAAAGAAAAAAAAATAAAAAGTAGCAAAAGATTTAATTTTATTGTCGGTTGACTTTGCTTTTATATGGTCCATTATTGGACATATAAAGCGAACGCACATTATAAAGCAAACGCGCCGCCAAATCTTTTTTGCAACTTTTTGTTTTTCTTTTCAAACGCACCGAATTTTCGTTTTAAAAATGATCCAACTATACTTTATGGAATTTTTAGGTTTATTTTTATCCTTTTTTTAATTCTTTTGGACATCGCTCTGTTATTTTTAGAAAAAAAAACCATTTTAACGAGAAGAACTTAAGTTTGAACAACAAGTTTGTATTGGCCTTTAAAAATAGAAATTTTTAAATTTGTTTACATAAATTATTGATGTTTTTTTTTTGTTTTCAATTATGTGTTTATATCTCATAATTATTGATAATAATTGTTCCCTTTCTATGGCACTCCTGATCTGTTTGTTTTCCATTTCTGTTTCACATTTACAACAAAAAAATCACTGATATTGTATTGTAATGTCCACAAAATAAAAAAACAGTTTTTGAAAGTTTTAACATAATGCCTGGACGTGACAATTTTTGAGAAAAATGTTGAAGATTCGATATTAAAAAATGAGGAAAGATTACTACTATCATTTAATTAAACAAAAGTAAGAAAAGGAGGGATCTAATATCAATATGCACTGATTATTCGCATTGTACAGGCCAATGATCAAAAAGGAGGAAGATGCAACGTTGAAGACTTTTTAAGTACTTTTAGTTAAGTTACAATAAAAATCTAATGATGAATGCAAGAAAAAATTAAGTTACCCTTAATTTTAAGAGCTTCTCAGTAAAGATCCACTTAAGATAAATTTGGTGCAACCGGTCAAAAGCAGATAATCTATACACCTATTCAGTCAGATCTTTTGAGCTAAAAAAGAGTTATAAATATTAAGTGTACAAAAAATACTCGTAAAACATTTTTACTACTTGTGACGAAAAAAGGTTCTTCATTTTTATCCAATAGCAAATTTTGATTTTTGGCGGTTCAATTGGGGTTATTTATACATAAGAAGAATTGTTTTTATTGAACTTTAAAATTAAAATATAGTTTATAGTAAAACTTATAAACAAATTTATCTACCTTACAATCAAGCGTAAATCATCTCAACAATAATTATAGTATTGTCCGCATGAACTGGTAAATTTACTATCTAAAATCTTACCACGTATTACCAAGGGTGACAAGGAAGGTAAAAAACTATTTTCTATAAAATTTTTAAAAAAATAATTACTAAACCTTTTTTGTAAGTACTAGTGTCTCCAATAGATTCATTAAATTAACTTTCCCAAATTTTTTTTTATATAGGTTTTAAAAAAAAAAAGCATTAAAATTTTTTTAAAAGTTAAAACCCAATATTCTGAGCCTTTAAATTTAAACTGCCCTTTTTAATTTTAATATTAAACTTAAATGAAAAACGGTTAAAAAAATAGCAAAAGGAATTTGGATATTAAAAACTTTTTTTTCCCTCAGTAGATAAGTGTCATTTCTATTATTTGCTATTTAAGAAGTAGATACAAAAATGTAATCCCTTTGGGTTTAAAAAAAAAAGCATCATTTATTATGTTCCATATTTAACTGAATTTTAAACATTTTTCTTAAATGGAATAAAAAAACCGATGGATTTTTGTTAAATAAAAAAAAGGAACAAAAAAAAAAATAAAACACCTTTAATTTAATTCGTCAAAAATATTTTTTTAAAAAAAAAAGATGGTTTTTAATAGGAAAAAAAGAGTAGGTTTTAAAAATAAAAATTTTTTCAAAATTTTCCAATTTGGGAAAAACCCACAATATAAAAAAACAAAACAGTAAACTGAATTCACTATTATTTATTGCTTAATAAATTTCACGACTCACAAGACTGATAAATTAATTAATTGATAAAACATTTAGTGTCAATGTGTTAAAGATATTCAAATATGTTTCTATACTTAATTTTTTATATTGATTGATGTAGTCAATTAATAAATAAATCATTGGATGTAAAAATAAATTAAAAAATATCCTTAGGTGATACTTAGGTAAATATGAACATAAAGTGTAAAGATACGTTCATATAAAAGCGGTATATTTAATTACAAATAAATTACATTTAAAATAATATTTTCTAATCGTTTTTACAGTAGTAAGTTTTTAATACGTTAATAAAAAGTTGTAATGTTTCTTAAGATGGTATTTTAAAAAAATATTAGATGAAGATATTCTATAAAAACCTTAATGGTATTTTAAAGATCCGGGTAATAAAAATAATTATAGTCTTCCAGATAAATAAAAATAATTTGAGTGCCAACAAACCGTATTTTTCGGTATGAGTAACGGTTGGCCATCTAGCCGATAAGAAAGTTACCACGTCATTCGTTATTATGCATTTCGTTAGTCATTTTTCGATATACTTTCACGCAATACAGTTAAACGTGTTTTAACGTTTGCTGATCGTATGTTTTAATTCAGGGCCAATCTTTTTGGGGAATTAAAACGTTTAACGTTTATTAAAAGGGATTTTTGTGTAGACAAAGTTTAAAAGAACAGAAAAAAGGTTGAAAGTATTTTTACAAATTGAAAAATTTGTTTGTTTTTTATTCCGGTATTTTCACGTTTTGTTCTTATCTTAAAACTCTAATGGCATTTAATTGTTTCTTGCTTTAATTTTTAAATTTATTAATTTTTTATATCTCTATATTTTACTTCCTTTTTTTTTTAATTTTACATTTTTAATTTTGTTGCTTGGATAAGAAAAAAAGATTTTTTTTTTTAAATATAAACCAAAATTCCTGACATAAAATTTTTTTATTTAATTATGTTTTTTATTGTTTTGGGGAGATAAGTCCAGATGTTTAAATGTTAATGCTTCCCCATCAATTGGGCCTTTAGGTTTAATTTCATTTTACAAAAAAAGATTTTCTTTGTTTTTTTTAGTTTTTTTTTTTAAATGTTTTAATTTTATTTTCGTTTATTTTTAAATTTTAAGAACAAAAAATTTTTTTTTGTTTTTTTTTTGTTTAAAACATGGTTTATTTCATTTTTTTTTGTTAATTTTATTCTAACCAAAAATATTTTAATGTTGACTTATTAATAGAATGTTGTGTAAATTTCATTGATAATAAATAACTTTCGACATCTATTTGTTCTTGTAATATAACATAAGATCACGATTAAAATTTTCAAAATAGTAAATCCATTGCAAATTTGGTAGATTCCGTCAACAGTTTACTTTGTAGTTATACACTTTACTTATTAAATCAAACTAATTTAAGAATAACTTAAACACAATTCTGGTTTAAAATATGAACAAGTAAAAAAATACACCTTACGCAGCTTGGTATGTAATGCATTAGTATGTTTTCACAGCGACGTCATACTGTACGCAACGCAATACGATCGATTCGTTCCTCTAACATAACATAGCATGTTTGCAGGTATCAAAGTAACGAGTAACGTAACGATACGATAGTAACGAGTACTAATTGATATAGTAACGAATACATACGGGTACGCCTTTTTCGTTACTTTTACACCTCTAGATTCATGCGACAGCGACGTCTTCCCTCACGGCTTTGGCTGTTCGGATGGCCATCTTACAATGGGCCTCCCCGCTGCTACTCCGTCGCGTCACATCAAATCACGCCCTCCTCCCGCGCCTTCTTCCGTCATTTAATCCGCGGCCCAGTGCGTGTTATGCCATTAAGCATTTTTATTTTATCCCATTTTATTTCTTATTATTTTCTAATATCAATGGCGTTAGTAAATGATACTTACTATAGAAATATACGTATGGTACATTCCACATTAATTCGTTAATTTTTCGACCGCAATAAAACTTAAATGACAACCCTCAGTGAAATATCCAGCCGTAAATAAGTTGTCTGACAAATATCTATTGTGTAGGCACCGCACCTTTTGAAAGGGTACAGGTCCTAATTACCTACTAATATTAATAGTTTAAGTTAGCTATTTTGGATGCTTAATAACACACACGAAAATACCTTGACAAACGACTGATGAACTAAGATGAAAAGACTCTGCTTTATATTGAACACCTGCAATATGCCTTTAACCTACATAATATACCAAAAAAAAGGTACAATAATTAATAAAGGAAATTTTAAGTCTGAACCTACATGTAGGTACCCAAAGTTTATTGAATTTTACAACTAACAGTAGCAGGTTAAACAAAATCAACAAATTATTGTGGAATATACCATACATAATATTTTTCATGAACAATCTCCAAAACTATACTGACATTTAAATAAATTTATTTTCCTAAAAAATTGACAAATAATAGAGTGGTTACACTTTTATAGTTATAGTTAGTTCTGGGGATGAATTTCTTATACAACTTTCATTTCCCCTTTTAACCCCTCATGGATGATATTACAAAAATATTACCACTTTCTGTTTTTTCTGTTATTTGCGAAAACCAGTCTTCAAATATATCAAATTCATGTCTTCTTTTTCTCCTTTTTTTTAGATTAAAAATAAAGCCTCCGTCTACAAAACCATTCTTGCTTCCAATATGAGAAATTTTAGTCTTCGTCCCTTCCCGGTGGGGGTTTTTAAAGCCGGGGAAAGGCCCATTAAAGCCTGGCGGAGTTGTGAATTATCCCCAAAATTTCTTTAGCGTATATTCCTCTTTTATCAGGTCTCATCGTAATATATTTTTTTCCTTCGGAATGAGCTCTTTTATCCTTTTTAAAAAATTTTTTCTCCTTTGGACAACCCGTCATTTTCTATTAAAAAAGATTTTCTTTGAACTTTTCCTAAATTAAAACCCCTATTTTTATATTTTTCCCCTACTTTTTTCTGGCACTTGGATAATTTCCGGCAGCTCGAAAAATACTATTCACAGTGGGTTTTTTTCCATAAAGAAACCATATACAATACGTCTAATTGCTTGTTTTTATCATCTGTTATGAAGTTTTTTTGCCTAGTCGTTTTTTTGGTGACGAATACCTCGCTCTCTTGTTTTAGAATTCTTTATTGTCGTTTTTCCAACTCGGTCTTTAAAACATATTTTTCACTCTATCATCCACTCTTAAACCGTTTTGCTCTTTTGTGATATATTCGAATACGTTTTTAACAATACCTTTTCGTTTTATGTTAAATGCCGAGGTTTCATTGTTGTTGAACAAGCTATTTTGGTAACTGTAACCTATAATACTGTAAAAATAATAAGAACTAGGCAATTGCACATTTAGAAAGAGTGACGTAATCAACCTAATTGGTTAAATAACGGCCGTCTCCCCATTGGGGGGCGAAAAAATTACCACAACTTTCTGAATTATATTTTTTTAAAAATATTTATTTTAGTTATAAATGATCAATTTTAAAATTTATTTCATTTTTTTTCTTCTAAACAAATATAAAAACAGAATATTAAACCGTGCAATCCTATACAAAAAAAAAAAAGTAAATAATAAAAATATTGGATGAAAATCAGTATAATTTTAGTTGACACAACACAAGAAATGGAAATACTTTTTATTAACCATTTAAATTAAGGATAAATATACCCAGATATATAAATATATAAAGATTTTAAAACCAGCCGCCTATGGTTTAGATTCTTAACCATTCCGTAAAATTGTTATTACTATCCGCAATGAAACAAAAATATAACTCCCATATTTACAACTTAAAAAGGTTTTTTTATGCAAAATCTTAGGGATTTTTTAAAATGTTAAAATATAAATTTTTTTTTCGTAATCAATACTTTTACCCTTTTTTTAATCCAAAAAGGGGCATCATAGGTTCTCGAAAAATCGTTAATCCAATAAAAAAATGCATTCAATTTTGAATTTTAATCAATAAAAGGGGCGTAAAATATATATATTTTAATTTCTTGAAATTTTTTAATGATAAGTTATAAATTTTACCAAAAAAAAAATTCAACGGGGCTCGAACCAGAAACGTCGTCCTAGATGAAATTGAATTCAATTTTTTCTAGCGATTTTTCGAAAACAAAAAAAATTGGGACCTACAACTTTGGGGTTTGTGGTACCTACCCCCTTCTCATTGGAAGTGGGGCCCATAACTCCGGCCCCCTCGGACCCCCTCCCCTCGTAAGTCCAGAAATGACAAAGTACCCCCCTACAAACAGCCCCTACTCCTTTAGGGGGCAAACAAAAACTGTGTTCATCTAATCTCTCATATATTAAAAAGGGTTTATTACTATTAATTCTTAATTATAAAGGCAAAAAAAAGTGTGAAAATTACTTTTAAAATCCTTTCACCTCACTTTCCTACTACCCTCAAAATTTCTTTTAGGTCAAGTGGTTTTCGTATTTCTGATTATCGTGTTTGAATGAATGATTGACCTTTTTTTTTCAAAATACAAAAAAAACGATACGGGCATTAACATTTAAAAACCTGTATAATTTTTTTTTAATAAAAAAAAAAACTCAAATTTTGATATAGTATTAAATTTGCCAAAAAAAAACTGTTTTTATCTAAACTCTCTAAATATAGCAATGTTGATTACTATCGTCCCCAATTAAATGGTAAAATAAAGTGTAAAGAAAATTTCCCCTCCCAAAAAATTATAAATTTTTTGAAACCTTCACACCATCTTTTTTTATTATATCTTTTATCTTTTATACCTGTAAGTAAAATTATAATGAGATTTGTTATAATAAATTACAAAGATGTTCTCTGGTATAAGATATTTATTAAATATTACGAATCGTATTTGATTTATATCTTTAAAATTATTTAATAATAATATAATAATCTATTTGTTAGTATATACAGTGTGTCTACTTAAGTTGGTAACATATGGGAAACTTTTTTATTATTCATTTTACGAAAAAAAGTTATTCCTTATAAAAAGCTCTATATACTCTGAAATCTAAGATTCAATCAACAGATATAAAATTTTATCAATCTTATACGAGGTATGCCAAAAAATATAAATTTTGCTCAAGAGTAAAGTACCTTTATATTTTACAATTTCGAAAATTGTTATAATAAAAAGTTGTTCGGAATTAAAAACTATGTTTAAATATGCAATTACATCCTAATTAAAAAAATATTTTTTACAAATTTTGCTTTCATTTCTACTGAATTTTATAATGCTTTCTATCAAATTTTGCTAAATACAACTGATGTTTTGAATGCTACTGTAAAACATTCCTTGTCAATCATGAGATATTAATTTTTTTAATCCTATACGAGGTAAGTTAAAAAATATGAATTTTAGACAAGAGTAAAGTACCTTTATATTTAACAATATCGAAAATTTTTATTATGAAAAGTTGTTCGGAATTAAAAATCACGTTTAAATATGTAATTGCATTAATTCATATTAAAAATTTTTTTTTTTTAAACATCTCTACTCGAACAACGAAATTTTAAGTGTTATTATTGTACATATATATTCTAGGATGCCCTGACAAGAAATGTTTTACAGTGGTATTAGAAAACATGAGTTGTATTTAGCGAAATTTAGTAGAAAGTATTATAAAATTCAGTAGAAAGAAGCAAAATTTGTAAAAAATATTTTTTAATTAAAAAGGAAAAATTGCTTTTAAACTGTTTTAATTCGAACAACTTTTTATAACAAAAAATTGTGAAATATAAATATTTTTTTAAGCAAAATTCATATTTTTTGGCTTTGTATAAGTTTAAAAAAATTTAAATATGTTGTTTTTATTTTAGATTTTAAACATCAGAATTTTTTAAAAAGAAAACTTTTTCGAAAATTTAAAAAAAAAAACCCCTATTTTTCCAACAAGTAGCCAATTATGTTAGGATCAAACACCGATTTCGCCCAATGGAGGGAAAAAGTGCCAAAAACGTTCGGTTGACATCATATCGCCAATGCCCGAAATATCGCTTTCCGGCGTTTAACGTGCCAGAACGCGTTTGGACCTTTCAATTTGCCAGAATGTGTCTGGCATACAAAAAACCGTTAAAAAACAGTTTTTGTGCGTGTTTAAAAAAAACCCCTTTCCTAACCAGAACTAACCATGACCGACTAAACTTGGGGCTTTTAAATTTTCAAATTATCTCTCAAAAAAAAAAATTTTTTTTTGAAGGTTTTTTTTTTAAAAAAAAATTTTTTTTTATAATTTTTTTTTAAAATTTAAAATAATTAAAAAATTAAATAATTCCCGGTTTTGGGTTTTGGTAACAAATTTTTTTAACCAAAAAAATTGTTTTGGCGGCGGGTTATCAACCATTCTGGCCAAAAGCCCCAAACGCGTTCAAACCCGGGAAAAGAAAGGGGCCCTTTTTTTTGGACCGGGGCCTTTTAAACTTTTTTTTTTTTGTGGGTTTTTTTCCCAGGGTGGTCAAAAAAAAAATTATTTTTGTACTTGCTGCGGCACTTTAAATTCCAATTTTCCAATCCCAAAGAGGGGTGAAGTTTGGGGTTTGGTTCACCCAACTTTTTTCTGTTTGTCAATGAAAAAAAAAAATTCATTTCTTTTATTAATTTAAATAGTATAAAATAATTTTTTTAGGGCCCAAAAAATTATATTAAAATTTTTTTTATAAAAATTATATTTTTATTAATTAATATTATAATATTTTACCCAAAATTTCATATATGGGTAAAGTCAAATATTTGTCAAACCCAGCAGAAATCCAAATGTCCCAAAAATAAAAAAAAACTTGTGTTTTTAAAATTTGAAAACATTTTAAATTTAAACCCCAGATGTCGACATATTAAATTCATAAGAAAAGCTTTAATTTTTCCCTTTTAAAATTTTTATTTTATTTTTTCCCTTTAACCATTTTTTGCCAATAGTTTTTCCCAAAGTAATTATTTTGAATAGTTATAAAAGTTTGATAATTCTTAAAAGTTTGCACAATCCTCTAGTTTCATTTTTTTTATTATTCTTCACTGTGCAAATTATTAAAATAGTCCTTCATTTTTTTATTACAGTTAAACTGGTCTATATCAAACCAAAAAATTAAAAATAAGGGGTTTTTTATAAAGGGGGGATTTTTAAAACCAGGTATTAGTCTTTAACCATTCAAAACCCAAAATTTTTCCCCCTTTTAAAATTGCTTGCTGCCTCAAGTGCTTTTTTAAATTAAGGCCCCAGATATTAAAAATTTTTCCTTTTGCTTTGGAATTCAATTTGGGACTTGATCTACTGAATTTTCCCGACTTCCGGAATTTCCTTTTTTGTTCTAAATTAACACTTTCTTAAAAAAATTCATTTTTTTGGCTCTTTTCCCTGATAATATAAATTTTTTTAGGTTTTTCCCAACACCAACCTTTTCAGTAAATTTTTTAAAACCCCAAAAGGGTCTTTTCCGTGAAAAAACGATTTTGTTTTGGGGCCCGGGTTTCCCTTTTTTCCAAAACCCGAAAACTTTTTTTATCCATTTGCCCTTTAAAACCCAAAAATAAAAATGTAAATTTCCCCAAGCCACTAATGATATTTGCGGAATACAAAAAAAAATAATAAAATAAAAATTTTAAAAAAATTTTTCGGCCAATATAAAAAGGTTGATTCTTTGAAGTAGGTTTTACATATATATATATATATATATATATATATATATATATATATATATATATATATATATATATATATATATAAAAAAGTGGAAGGGTAATCTTGACCGACTAGTTGAATACAAAGTTTCCCTAAATTCTTGGGATTCGGCCCCTTTTTGAGCACTAAGATGTAAAACAATAAATTGTTTTATTTTTTTATAAAGACTCTAGCCTTAAAAAACTCATTTTTGCACGAAAGTTTTATTGTTATTTTTTTGTATATTTTTTTTTTATTTTTTTAAAAACAATAATTGCATTTGAAAGTTTAAATTTTTTGATTGAAAAAAATTTTTTCTTTTATTTTTAACCTTGAAAAGGAAAAATAAATTTAAAAGGCCCCTTTTGAGTTTACTTCCCCCCTGGACCAAAACCCAAAAAATTTAAATCTTTGTATATATAAATTATAAATATTATATATATATATATAATATATATATATATATATATATATATATATATATATATATATATATAAAAATTTTAATAAATATATATATATATAAAATATATATATATATATATATATATATATATATATAAAATATATATATATATATATATATATATATAAAATTTTATTAAAAAGGCTCCGACTGTTTTAAAAAGGTGCCCTTTACCCAAGAGTTTTTTTTGGGTTTTCTATAAAGCGGATTTTTTTTTTAAAAGTGGGATTTTGCCCTTTAAACCCAAATTTTGCTATATATAAATTTGGAAAATGGGGGAAAAATAACCAAATAATTAATGTTGTTTTATAAAAGGGTGTAAAAGAAAGGGGACACAGAGCAACAAACAGTTCCCTTGGGGTCTAAAAAACAATTAACGTAAATTTCCCCTACCCCAAAAGTTAAAAATAACAAAGATACAGGGGCCAAATTTTTAATTTTGTTTTCTTTTTTCTTAATAATTTCTTAACTAAATGACATAGCTTTAAAATTGAGGATTTGGGGGTTTTTTTGAAGCATTTCAAATTTATCCTTTCTTTTGATTTTTGCTGATAGGGGCCAGCTTCGGGCCCACCCACTTGTTTTTGGGTCAATTTTTAGAAACAGTATACCAACCTGTTTTTAAAAAAAAAGTTACTATAAACCCCCTCTTCAAAAATGTTATTTTTTAAATCTCTGGGGGCTACTGTTTTCGAGATAAATCATTTTTAAAGGTTTCCCAAATTTTCCCATGGGGAAAAAGGTTTTGGCCCAAATTTTTTTTAAACTTTTCAAAATAATAGTTTTTTAAAACCTGATTAAAAATCCTTTTGGGCACAAAACCCCAAAAACCCCCCAACCCCCCCAAACACCTCAAAATTCTCCAAATCTCTGACTTTTTTGGGGGATTTTGGGGGTTAGAGGGGGTTTTAATTTTTTCTTTCGTTTGAAAACAATTTGGGCCAAAATTTTTCCATGGAAGGGATTTTTAGTAACTCAAAAAAAATATCATTTTTATAAAGGGGGAAAAAACAAAGGGTTTATATTAAAAAAAATTAAAAACAATAGGAACCCGGCTTCCTTTCAAAACCATCAAAAAGTGGATGAAATTTTTTCCCTTTTGAAAATTTTTTCATTTAGTTAAATAAAAAAACAACTTAAACAGGATTTTTCAATTTTAAAAGGGGGGCCTTTTTGGAAACCCCACCCCCTTTCTTTTAATTAATAAATGCGGTTATAAGTCAATTTACAATTCACTGAATTAATATATTGTTTTCATTAACTTTAATGACTTAAATGGATCGATTGTGATATCCCTGCCCTTCTCAAATTAGCTTTTTTAAAAACTGTACTTTTCTTCATTAGAATATCAATTAATCTCGTGATTAGACAGTTTTCCTGCACCAGCTTCATTGTGTGTTTTGGATCCATCAATCGACATATCCAAATTATTTGATATACCGTTCTGTTTTTTAAAAAACTTATGCCCCCAAAAATTTTTTTTCAAGGGTGTGGAATTGTCAAAATTGTTTTTTGGGCATGTCCTGTTTAAAAAAATAAACATTACGTGAACAGAAATTTTGAACAAAGTTTTACTTTCAAAGTATTGTTATTTAAAGCAAAATACTTGTAGGAAAGAAGCTTTTAATTAAATTTGATTAGTTGAACTTCTTAGGTAATATTTGATTTTTAAAGGCAACTATAAAACCACCCTATTAGGCAAAAAGGGTGTTATATTATTATTGACATGTTATTTTAAAAAACGTAGTTTTATTGGACGTCTTCGTTAAATAACCTGTAATTTCCTTCAATGACTTAGAATCTCTGTTATATATACACAACAACATGGACTAAATAATAGAAATAAAATAATAATTTTTTTTTCTAAAATACCAAATAAAAAAAGAATATTTTTTCCCTTATAAATATAAAATTTAAAAGAAAATAAATATGTATCTGGTGAAAAGCCGCCTTACTTTTCCTAAGTCGACCTACGCTAATGCCTTTATTTTGACATACAATGGCGTCCAACACTTTTAATTTTTACGAGGAACTTCCTGGATGTACAAAAAAGACTCCCGAATTTGCCCAGAATTTTTGAAAGGTGAAGTGGTTCAAAGTAAAAATAAAACACTTATTTCAAAAATTTTCGAAAACGATATCCCTCGAACAAATCAACGAATTTTGACATGTTTGAGGGCAATCAACACGTTTTTTTGGGGTTAGGAGCTAATTAGTTTTAGGGATCAGTCGGACAGCCGTTTAAAAGTTATTTTTTTTTAAATATTTTTGAAAAAAAATTTTTTTGGATTTCTTAAAATCTACCCGTCGGAATCGTTTACAATAGTATGGAATATTTTAGTTTGGTAAAGTTCTTTTTGATATAAATGTCTAAAATACAGCAATTTAGTAGGTTTATATTGAGGGACGAGTCTAAGGACTGACACATTTACAAGGACATCGAATGCGCTCGTTCCCATTTGCCTACGGGAGCCGTGACGGTCAAGCATAACAGAAAAAGTGTAACAAATTTTTTTAACATTGCTATATAATTTCTTTCATCAAATTTTTGAGGTTTCTTCCAAAGATTGTACATCAACACTAAAAATTTTGAAATTCGGTGTTTTCTTCAGTGCTCCAGGGCGTCGCTAAGGTAAAATCTGGCCCTTGTGCGCAGTAGTAGAGTAAGAAGAGTCGGGCTGTGGAATTCAAAGTGTAAGTTGGTATAAATCTAGGATAATATAAGTATAGCGTCACGGAATATAAAAAGCTTGTAAAGAAATTGAGCAAAAGAAGTTGTTTTTTTCCTGATTTGTGGCAGTGTGATTGTGTTAATGTTATTTTTTAGTTTAAGTACACGTCAAATAATTTTTCCATAAATGTAAGGATTATGTTATCAATACGACTGGTGTGTCTTATTAAAATAAAGTAAAAAGTTACACTTCCCTTTTCCGAGTCAGGGTTTCCCCCTTTCTTCTTTTTTTTCTTCCAGGGAAACCCTCTTGATTTTACCGGAACAGCCAAACCTCTGGGATTTTGTGCCCCAATCTCCCATTGTCTTTTATTTGTCCTCCCATTATTTTTGTTTCCCCCTTTTCAAATTGGGGGCTCCCTTGTGGTTTTTTTCTTCCCCCTCGTTCCCATTCTGCAACAGGTTTTTGTAAAAAGCCCATCCCTTTTAAATTTTCCTCGGGTTTTGGGGCCTGGTTGGGAACCCCCACTTTTTTTCGAAATTTTTTCCCTTTGGGGGTGGGGTGGTATGAGTTCTTTTTCGTTCTTTTGGGGTGGGCCATTTTGAAGGCCCCTTTTCCGTTTATTCCCTTGAAGTTCTCCCAGATATTCCCTTTTATTTGTTTCAGATCCATTCCCGGTTTTTTTCCCCCCTTTTGGTTTGGTCACTCCCAAAAGGGAGGTTCTGGTCCCAAAAAATGTTTGGATGATCCATGTTTTCCTTACTCATCCGATTTTTTATTTCCCTTTTTTTCCTTCATTCCCCCAAATTTTTTTGGGACCCTGAGTTACCCTGTTGCGTTCTCCCGGGGCTTTTTTGGGGATTCCCATTCAACCCGGACTTACCCTGGAGTTTACTAGTTCCCCAGTAACTCCCGGATATCTGTTAATCCCGATCCCTTGTTTTTATGGCCCCCTTGGTTTTTTTCCCTTTTCCACAGTGCGGGGAAAAAATTTTTCCGGGTTTAAAAAAGAACTGGTGTGTTCCCAGTGGGGAAGGAGAATTGTGATTTCCTCATTTCACTTTAAAAACCCTTTTTAATATTTTTTTGGAATTAGTTTTATTTTTATTTATAGATTATTATTGTAATTGGGGAAAAACTTTCCTTAAATAAACCCATAAATCACATTTTTGAAAAAAAAATTTAGTCTTGTGCCCTTTTTATCCCGGTGGAATAAAAATAGAAAAAAATTAAAAAATAGTTTTCAAAAAAAAAACAAAAAAAACTTTAAAAAAACAGGTTTTTTTTTAAAAAAAAAATTATAGCCTAATTGACTTTGAATCCCCCCCCCTAAAAATTTTTTAATTCCCTGCCGCCAAAGATCTATGTGTCACCCACA
>JAHBCN010014715.1:0-22196 GCA_019359885.1 Listronotus oregonensis
AATCGATATTTTTTATCACTGTCAAACTAAACAATCCGAATTAGTACCTACAGATGCGGTTTGTTAACATTACCTTAAAAGTAAAAATACCGCTTTGGCGAGAACCAAATATTTTCCACTTTACACTAATTTACAACTAAATTTCTCTAGTACATTGTTACTAATATTAAAATTTATCAATATGAATAACATTTGTTTTAAAAGAATGAAATAAACAAATTTTTTATCAAATAATTACATTTGTTTCTGTACACAGACAGCCTCCCTAAATACCGTGGCCTTAATTTCACGCCATCTATTTGTCTGATCTGGAATTTACCTAAGGAAAACTATTCAATTTAAATTTTAATAAATATTATGACCAGTGGCGTACTTGAGATTTAAAACTAATGACCAAAGGCGTACTTGAGATTTAAGAAAAGACCAAATTTGTGGAGAATTAACAAATTTTTATACATTATTCTGTAACGGACAAAAAGGAACGTTACAACTTTTTATATTTGGAGTGAAATTAATTTTTCGTCGTAAAAAAAAACAACCTCTAATTAATTAAAAAATTATATTTCTTCATGATTTTAATTGGTATAATCTCGATTATGGCGAATGTGCAGGATTTTTTCATCATGACAAAAATTATGATTTTTTTAATTCTGTCGATCATGGTCAAGATAGATTATGAGATATCATATTGCAAGCGTCTTAATTTAAGATTTTTTTTGGGAAAAAATAGAAGAAAAATATATACTTGTAAAATGTAAAAATTTTAAAAGTGTATGAAAAAATGAAATATATAAATTTGCAGAAGTTAACTAACCATGACCGATCAGAACTAAAAGCTTTTGAATTTGTCTGAATTATCTTCACATAGAGGTTATTAACGAGATTTTAACAATTTTTATAAAAAAATATAATTTTTTAATTATTAATTTAGAGAAATATTTGAAAATTTTAACTTTGTTCAAGCTTTCAATTAACACTTAATTCCTATCTATTTTAATCATTAAAATAGTTTTTTGATTATGGGTCTGCTAAATTTTCGAAATCTGACACTTAGTTTTTTTTTAGTATTTTTAAAATCGTTAGTCCATGGAATTTATCAATTGCGTACCTATGTAGCATCTAAAATGCCCCTTATTTTGATCTTAATTTTGTTGCATTTTGTTGAGTTGGTTAGCCAAGTTTATATAGATACGGTTTTTTTAATGGTTTTTATAAGGTATTACCTTTAACTTTACTTTTTATCCTATCTTATTTTGTAGTTCAATAAAGTACTCTTATAATATCTGCAATCTGATTTTTATTTGAATGCCAAAAGTAGTACAAGTATAAATAGAAACAGTGAATTTTTTATTTAAGCTGTAATTCTTTTATAGTTTAATCAAAATAAATTTATTTTAACATTATTTTGGTAGCAATGTAATATGAAAAAAAAGTTTATATCTGTTTATTTGAGCCGCAATTTGAATATGCTCTATAAATGTGTATTTTAAAATAATGGACATTAGGAGAATTAGATACTTTATTATAATAATTAAGTATTAGTTGTTAAATATAAAAAATATTTTTATTATAAATAAATTATAGTAGTTTACAAAAATATAAATGTTAATTGTAAATAAGTTGAAAAAAAAATATACTAGGAACTACTTGTTCTATCGTCACTCCGGTTTTTCTTTCTTTTCTTCTCTACATTTTCTAATCTCTCATTTGTCCATTTCATTTTTTCCTTTGTTATCATTAAAATTTTTCTCTGTAATAGTACGTAAATATATATTAGTAGAATATAATAAATTGATTTAGGTCATTAATTGTCGATTTTATATATATTTTTTTACTAATTAGCTGTTAACTTTGAAAAACAATAGTAATTTATAACAAAAACTATTTAAAAAGTTTACTTATAGCTAAAATGTATTTTTTTGGTTTTATTGATATTTTATAAAACTTAGAATTATTAATAATTTTAAATATTTTTTTTTCTACTACGCAAGATTAAAATTAAAATATTTTTGAATTTGTTAAATATATTTAAGTTATTAACAATGCAAAAAATAAATATTATATGTCGAATTATTATTAATATTATTATTAAAAAAATTAAAATTGTTAATCACGTATCGTTAAAGAAAAAATATTTTTAGTAAAAAAGAATAAAAGAAATAGTTGAAAATTATTTTTAAGTTTTTTAAATTATCGCAATATGGTACAACCGCAACAGTAAATTAAAAGATCTATTTTTTACTTTAAGATTAGCTAGTATTAGGTATAATTTTGATAACATCAACAAAAATTTAAATTAATTCTGTATCGGTTTGGTTTTAGGATTTTTTGTCGTATTTTTAATAATAAGGGAAGAGAGGATTATAAAAAATGCAACTTTTAAATATCTACCGAAAGTTGTTTAAGTAACTACTTGTTTGAAAGAAAATTTAAAGCTCTTTAAAATGTCGTCTTTTTTGTATTGGCTAGTTCCTGGTTTAGTAGCTAAAGAGAGTTGTTTAATTACGGCTTGAATTTTTAAAATTAAAATATTGTATTTTCAATACATGCTAAAAATTTAGAGTAAGAGGTTTTTGATTCTTGCAAATCGATCTCGTCTGTTTAAATTTAGAAATTTCAAATAGACATTTTAAAAATAGTATTTATAACACAACCCGTATATTTAAAAATTTTATAATAACTAAATGCTACGGCAAACAAAAAAATATTTTGATATATTTTGTTTTGTTTATTTAGAATGACTTTTTTAGAATTTTTATGTGGTTATTAGTTGTTTTTGTTTATTCTTTTTATTTTTTTTTCTTGATTGCGATTTATATTTTTTAATAGTTTAAAGTGGCTGTAAGTACTTACCATTTAGTTTTTATAGCTTTAAACAAGTTATTCTAATTCCTTTTAATTATATTTTATTTGCCTATGTAAATTATTGATTAGCTAAAATAAATAATTTATTAATAATAATATCCTTGTTAAAAATATTGTTAAAAATATGTGTTTTGCTTTTAAAAACCCATCAATAATATCATATTTCATATTTGGGACAAATTATGCACAATTTGATTGTTTAGATCTTATTTCATATAAGAAAAAAAACTTTTCTTTTTCAATTAAATAAAATATATATTTATTAACACTATATTTTAAAAAGTAAATTTCCGTCCATTTACCAGGTAGTTAATAAATTTTAAAATATTTCATATGGTTTATCATTTATATATTTTTTTACATGTTAATAAATACTTAATTCTGTATAACTAGGTTGTGTGTATTTTTATTATATATTTAATTTAACTTTATCTTCTATCATGAAAATTAAAACCTTTATTGTTTTTTAATGTTCCGTTTTGTTTTAAATGAAATAATGTGATAATTTAACACAAAAATATTTAGAAAAAATAAAAATAAAACAAACTACTTACAAATTAGATTCAATTAAATTATTTTTTTCCAAGTGACTTGCATCAGCTCTAGGAGTATTAATTACTCGAAAGCAAAATTGAATATCACTTTTAAATTTATTGGTCAATATTATTTGTTTTACCATTAGGGTTATATTGATTCACATTTATTTGTTGTGATTGTGGCTGAATAAGTGGCTCCACCAAACATTTCGAGTTGTCGCCTAAAACGTTAAAATCGTAATTTAAGGTCATTGTTTTACATAAGAAATATGGTAAATTATTTTTCTTACAAAAATTGTATTACAGAATAATAGTATTATGCTCTTAAAAAGAAAATCGTTTCTAAAATATTTTTGAATAGTCGACCATTAATATAAAATTTTATGTAAAATTTCAAAAATCAATTTTTTAACAAAATGATTAAAAAATTCAGGTTTTTTTTACATCTACTACTTTGATTTATATGGTTTTATAAAAACATCGTAAGAATTTTCAAATCCCAACCGTTGGCATTCGGGCTACTGTAATCAGTTTTGAATTTGAGAATGAGGCAAGTGCTAAAATTAACAGTTGTCACCTGGTTTAACCTTCTTTCATTTTATCTCTGTGTTTATTAAATAAAAACAAACAAAATTGTGTTATTGTTTTATGTGAAAGTACAAGTGACATTTTAAAGTGGAAAGTTAAATATAACTTTTAGGCTAGGGAAAATAATCACAAAAAACTTGTGTCAAGATGGCTCTAAAACCACGAATGTACACTATTCCAGAAAAAGTAAGATGCGTTCATTTACTATCATATATTATGCTGTTAATTCAATAAAAACAAACAAAATTGCGTTATTGTTTTATGTGATAGCACAAGTGACATTTAAAAGTGATAAGTTAAATATAACTTTTAGGCTAGGGAAAATAATCACAAAAAACTTGTGTCAAGATGGCTCTAAAACCATGAATGTACACTATTCCAGAAAAAGTAAGATGCATCCATTTACTATCATATATTATGCTGTTAATTCAATAAAAACAAACAAAATTGCGTTATTGTTTTAGGTGAAAGTACAAGTGACATTTAAAAGTGGATAGTTAAATATAAGTTTTAGGCTAGGGCAAATAATCACAAAAAACTTGTGTCAAGATGGCTCTAAAACCATGAATGTACACTATTCCAGAAAAAGTAAGATGCATTCATTTACTATCATATATTATGCTGTTAATTCAATAAAAACAAACAAAATTGCATTATTGTTTTAGGTGAAAGTACAAGTGACATTTAAAAGTGGGTAGTTAAATATAACTTTTAGGCTAGGGCAAATAATCACAAAAAACTTGTGTCAAGATGGCTCTAAAACCAAGAATGTACACTATTCCAGAAAAAGTAAGATGCATTCATTTACTATCATATATTATGCTGTTTGTTAAGCATATATTATCATACTTATATTCATAGTAGTTTATTATTTTTATGGATTATTGATAAAACAATTATTTAATTATGGTTCAGGTTAGCTGCAAATGTCGGTACAAGTGTTAATTATTTTGTAGTGCAGACATCCAAAAATTGTATACACAATTCTGCAAGTTGTCTTCTGAATATTAAGGGACGTATCTTATTAGCTAGATTAGTTTAGTTCCTGTTTTAAAACGTCGTTCTAAGGATTGTAAAGATATTGGTAATTTTGGAAAACAAACTTCTGCTATGTACAATGTTCCATCATTAAATAGAAACGTTTAGATATGTAATAACACATTCAAAATGATGATAACATCTAATTTATTAAAAATCATATACTTATATTTCTCTAAGAAGAAAGTCATTATGCAAGAGGTAAGTCCTTTAAGAAATATTTGTGCTTTGACTTAAATATACATTGCTCATATGTAATGTTCAAAAAGTGATATCTAAATTTACTTATAAATTGAGTTTTATCGGAAGATTTTTAAACCTAAAACTCCCCAAATTAAGCTTGATCTCTTTTAGCTTGCTCTGAAAAATGTTGTTTTTTACACTTACTACTTTTTTAATGGGAACGCCTCAATTTATTTTGGTTTTTTTGAACATATCAAGTGTCTAAATGTAACACCCGTTACAATGGAATGCATGCATTGCTATACTGGCTAGTAAACCACAAAACGTAACTGTATCCGTTACCCTATTAAGTTAGTCTTTGTATAGGGTATTTCATAAGAGATCCTGAAAAAAAAATTACGGTTATAATTATGTTTTTCTGAAATTTCTTTAAAAGTTTTTGTCAAAATTTTAGATTTATTAGAGTAAGTATTATGTTTATTTTCTTTATTTTATTAGTTTTGAATAAAGCATTATAATTTGTTTATTTATGTAATATATACAGGAAGTATTTTAAAAATATAATAATTGAAATTCAAAATTTTCTTTAGTATTAATTTTAAAATGTTTACTACAAATAATATAATATAATATATGTTTAATCTCTTAATTTTAACATTAAAAAAATAAATCACTTATACTTTTATTTATTATAAAGTTATAGAACCAAACAAAATAGAGAAAGAAATATTATTATTAAAAAATAAGAGTAAGAGATAAGAGAAATAAAAGTTGGTGAGAAAAGAATAAAAATTTAGGGTTGTATGTAGTAGCTTTTGTCTTATTAATTAGTTTCTTTATGTTTTTTTAAAACATAGCTCTAATTAAATTTTGATTACTACATCACTGAAATTCATAAAAAGTTTAAATTTTGGAAGTAATTTAGAGTGGTCTTAAATATTACTAATTAGTGAGAAAATTTGTTTTATATTATACAGAGTGGGTTAAAATTAGTGATTTTACCGCGAGATACAAACATGAAGAAAAGTGTATTTTTTTAATGGATCACTTTGTATATTATAACATATAAAAGACAATTAAAATCTTTTGCAATTGATATATCATGTTCCTATATTTAAATAGTACAGTTTTGGAAATAAGAACAAGAGTCTGTAAGAATTGGATTATTTTTGTGATATATGCTAATACTATAACATTTTGTATATTAATATATTGGAATTTAATTTAAAATATAAATAATATGTTTATTGGTTTTTTTTACCATGGATTTGATATCTATCTTGACTTATATGTTGACCTCTTTGACCTCTTCTTGAACCTCTTTTGACTTCTAAATTGAACTCTCCATTGATCTCTCCATTGACCTCTCCATTGACCTCTCCATTGACCTCTCCATTGACCTCTCAATTGACCTCTAAATTGACCTCTCCTTTGACCTCAATATTTTGCTAGAGTTTCTGCACTTTCTCCTAAATATACATTTACAGTTATTTTATATAATGAAATGAACTTTAAATTTTAACTAATACAATATAAATCAAAGTATTAGAAAATTTAAAAAAATATATCAGAATTTTTTGATTGTTTTGTTATAAAGATATTGATTTTTAAAGTTCACTAGGTCTGTTTGTTATTAAAAAGTAGTGTATATTATTTTATTCTTTTTTAAATAATCGCCCTTGTGAAAAGTGCATTTTGGGACTAAGTGGGTCCAAAAGGTGTAAAATATAACTGAATAATGAACAGATCTTATGTGTTGTGTGTACAGTTTCTTATAAAAATAATATTTTTAAGTATTTAGTTCATTCAAAATAGTGCATTATGAATTACGAGAGGGGTAAGTTTGGCGCTGATGGTATGGAAGAAACGAAGATAAAAAAATGTTCATTTTAATCTCGGTTTGATTTTTTAAATTATGGTATTGATTTGTGCATGGGCTGAGGTTTACTTACTATAAAGTGATATTTTTGTGTATGACTGTTGCGAGTAAACTGTCTTAATAGAAAAGAACGTGATTATAAATCTTAATTGATAATTCCGAGTATTTTTTTTTAATTACCTGTTTTTGTTTTATTAAATTTTTTGCAAATTAGAGACTGTAATTGATTATATATTTTCTAGGAAATTACTTTGAAGTATTAAGGCATTCGTGGGATTTTGATTACCACGTATACTACTGTTTAGACTGGATACAGATGGAGCCCTGGTTGTTCTTAATGGTGGAGGTATTAATGCCTGAGGTAATTGAGTTTGTGGAAAGGCACCTGCTATCGTTTCATCACAAAGGTGCATCGCAAGAACGAATTCTTCACATCCAAGAAAATCATCGTTATTTATATTAGAAAGTTCCTAAAATAAACCATTTTTATTGTATATAAAAGCATTTATCACATTAAATCAGGGTTCAAAAATATCCAATATTTATTATAAATATTAAAATATTGTATATTTATGATATATATCCCTTTTGTTAATAAACAGTTATATTTTATACATACACAAGTTATGTAATGCTTCCTAAATACTTAATAATGAACTAAAATCGTTTCTGCACTTTGTCAATTACTTTCTTTGTAAAAAAGAATAAAATAAACACACAAAAAAAATTACTCTTTCGTAATGAAATTTTTCTGACACGACTGGCGCCATTAATGCCGGCAGAAGTATTGTCATTTATGGATTAGAACTTATTATAAGGAAGTATCTTTAAACTCTATTTTAATGCCATTTACATTTGGAAAGTAGAAATACAGTAACAAACGCCAAAAGGTACTTAATAATATAAAATTTTTAAACCATTTTTGTATTAATATATATCATAAAAAATCAATATATATATATATATATATATATATATATATATATATATATATATATATATATATATATATATATATATATATATATAATATATCATGATATATATCCTCAAACCTTGCATTAAATAAATACAAAACTTCCAGATATGAGCTAAAATATATCCAGGTAGCCTAGTATCAGTCATAGCAATTCTAGCTTGTGCTTTGAATAAACACCGGGTGTTTGAAGTGTTTAAAGTGTCAAACATTTGTGTATATTTAAATCTTGTTTGGGGTGGAATTGCCCAATCTGCTTCACTATAAAAAAGATAAAAATAGCATGAAAATAGGTTAAATACTTTTCATACTAACACTGCATTCTTACATATTCTTCTTCTAAATATAGATGGCAGGCGTAGAAAGTTGCTTTCAAAAATGTTATAATTTAATTTATATTTTATTGTTTTTGTGGTATGATTTTATATTTTTGTCTAAGTGGTGTGAAGTGTAATATTAACTTATAAATAAGACAATTTTTATAGATAGGTTAAAATTTATAAAAAATAAAATATATGTTACTTTTAAAATTATTCATTTACAAGCGAGTTAATAGACGGGAATTTTTTTAAACTTAAATAATCAGTTTTACGTCTTTTCTTTTAAAGAAGAATAAAAATTTTTGATGACTTTTTGGCCAAAAAAAAACCGTGAGATATTTAGATCATTTTCTTTTATTCTTATTTTTATCTAAAGCAGTAACTTTGGTTTATAATTGTATACACAATTTTTAAAAAATTGCTGGCGAGGAATTATTAGGCTTTATTTATTTTTTTTTTTTTTTTTGAATTTTTACGATCGAACAGTCACTTGTAATCTTCGGATATATATCTACTAAAAGCAGCTGGTCGCTCAACAGTATGAATAAGAGTGCGAGGGAGAAAAAAACATGCAGTATAATCCTTCTTTTTCGCTACAACGCGCTAACTGGTCAGTGAGAAGGGTATTCCGTTTTGCCCATCAACAAATCAGCACGTTGGAGCGATAGAAAGGGTTAAATTGTGATTTTTCTTTCAGCATAGCCATAGAAGTTTCTTGGCTTAATTCGGAATACGTGGTCACAGTTAATTGGAGCTATTTTCCATATTTCTTACGAGTTTTTGTCGTTTAGTTAAAGAAATGTTCTTGGGAAAGCTAAGTTCTAAAAGAGGATACATATTTTTCATAGGGCTATTTAAAGAATCATATGTACAATCAATACAATGTAGAAAAATAAAGATTAGAAAAGAGATGTTTGACTTTTCCTTATCTCTCTGCTGAAGATTCAACGATTTCCTTACTCGTTAAGAAAATTGTTCAAAACGAAACGGAGTTTTTTTATATAATATTATCTTAAAAAGTAAATTTTTGTCTATTTAATTACATTGTAAATAAAGAAATTTGAAAATATCTTATATAGTTTGTTTTTTATATATTTTCTTAAATATTAACGTAGTTCATTTGTAACAATTCCAGATAAAATTATCGTTTTATAGTAAATAATACCTAGTTCGCCTACAATTTAAACCCTTAATCTCGGATGGATATTTTTTATCTTCGTTTTTTCCATGGTATCCTCGCCCAAGTTACTCATCTTTCTCTAACAAAAATAGATTGTTGAATAAGCTTAGGATAAATCATTTCATTTTTTTCTATTTTAATTTAATTCGTGATACAGTATTTTAATCATCTTTAAATTTAATGTTCTAAATAATATCAAATATGCTTTATCAAAAGTTAAAGGTTTGCAATATTTGAAAATATTATTTTTGTAGAAGACTGTATGTATACACATAAGGTGAGTACATTTTTTGTACTCACTTAATTCTAAAATATACCTTTTATAAGAGTATTTATGTAAAAAAAAGAGTAAAAAAGTGTATACTATTTTATAATAATAAATAGACCTATGTACAGATTTAAATCAATATGCTTTTAACAAAATAATCAAAAAATTAATTTTTTTTAAAATTTTTTAATACTCTGATTTAAATTGCATTAGTAATATCATAAAAATCATTTTTGAGATATTCTGAAATAAATGTATGATTTTTATACATAATAGATATTGACAATGTTAATTATGCACAATTTGATTGTTAAAATCTTGTTTCGCATGCAAAAAAACTTTTCTTTTTTCAATTAATGAAAAAATATTTTTATTAACATTATATTTCAAGTTCATTTAATTCTTAAAAAAAGCTGTTTTACGAGTGAACTATTTTGAAAAGTAAATTCCCATCTATTTACTACGTAGTAAATAAAGTTTAAAATACTTTATATGGTTTATCTTTTATATGTTTTTTTAAATGTTAATAAATACATGATAAATATTTATTCTAACTTTATTTTCTAGGATGAAAATTAAAACATTTATTGTTATAAAACAAACTATACTTACAAATCAGATTCAATTAAATTATTTTCTGCCAAGTGACTTGCATCAGCTCTAGGAGTATTAATTACTCCCGATTCACCAACAACATCGATTTCTGAAAAAATATAGAAATCAAAACTATTGACTGCATTTTATTTTATTTCTAAGGATTATGAATATAATATTGTGATTTTTACAATGTAAGAACAAACTATATAAGGAAGTGAAGTTAATCATAGGATACATATGGTATAATTGACCTCAAATACAATTGTCTTGAATAATAGTGTAATGAAATATAAGTAGTATCATAAACAAAACCATATTACTAAATTTAGTTTTATAATCTCTTGTGATATAAAATTGAGCTTTTAGTACAGGTTTATCCCATGAAAACAAAGGAGGTAGCTTTTTGATTTTATCAGTACTTTAATCCCTAGAGCAATACATATATGATTCTTTGTATATGTATTGATCTGAAATGATATATTTTTAATTCAAAAATATTTTTCCATGTTTAAATCAAAAAAATATTGGTCTACTATTCTATTATCATTTCACAAATTGATATGGATATTTGTTTACCCTTTGAATAACAAATTATGTTTTAAATAGTGTAACATTGTGTGACTAGTGGGGTCCGCATCATACGGGTTTTTTTTATTTACTGAATTTATGGCCGATTTTATTGAAATTTTGATATGAGATTTTTTTTGGACCGTAATAACGAATTTGTAATCAAGTTTTATAGCATTAATTTATTTTTTTCTTACATTTGCATAAGTGTATGCCAAAAACTTTGGTTCGTTTTAGTCGAGAGCTAGATACGGGTTCGTATTTAGATTTTTCATAGACCTAATGTTTAATTTTTACAGAAGATGGTAGATATAATATATAATTATTATTGAACAAAATATAGGGTTTCTTTAAAAAGTTTCTTTCTTAAATATTATATATCATATGTTTCCATTTAGATAAAATAACATTGCATTTTATCTACAATAAAAATGTTTGTATTTTTAAATTGCTATAATTTTGTCAAAAGCTGCTGTTTTTCAGTTATAATTATTCACTCGAACTTAACCTTAAAATTACATAAACTTTTTAAAAATTTCTCGTATTTAAAACTAATTATATCTAAAATGGAATATTTTATAGTAATGTATTTATTATTTTATAGAATAAATTTATTTTTACGTTTACATTAGTAATTATTTTCAATTAAAAGAGAATAACGAACCTTTCCTGAAATCATTATTTAGTTAAATGAAAAATGAGTAGTAGATCTAGTTTAGTAAATAGTAAAATTAAAAATTTTCTTACCCAGGTTATTTTGGGCAGTACTTAGATATGGAGTATAGTAAGTAGTTCCACCAATAAGTTGTATATGTATTGCTCTAGGAATTAAAGTACTGATAAAATCAAAAAGCTACCTCCTTTGTTTTCATGGGATAAACCTGTACTAAAAGCTCAATTTTATATCACAAGAGATTATAAAACTAAATTTAGTAATATGGTTTTGTTTATGATACTACTTATATTTCATTACACTATTATTCAAGACAATTGTATTTGGGTCAATTATACCATATGTATCCTATGATTAACTTTACTTCCTTATATAGTTTGCTCTTACATTGTAAAAATCACAATATTATATTCATAATCCATAGAAATAAAATAAAATGCAGTCAATAGTTTTGATTTCTATATTTTTTCAGAAATCGATGTTGTTGGTGAATCGGGAGTAATTAATACTCCTAGAGCTGATGCAAGTCACTTGGCAGAAAATAATTTAATTGAATCTGATTTGTAAGTATAGTTTGTTTTATAACAATAAATGTTTTAATTTTCATCCTAGAAAATAAAGTTAGAATAAATATTTATCATGTATTTATTAACATTTAAAAAAACATATAAAAGATAAACCATATAAAGTATTTTAAACTTTATTTACTACGTAGTAAATAGACGGGAATTTACTTTTCAAAATAGTTCACTCGTAAAACAGCTTTTTTTAAGAATTAAATGAACTTGAAATATAATGTTAATAAAAATATTTTTTCCTTAATTGAAAAAGAAAACTTTTTTTGTATGCGAAACAAGATTTTAACAATCAAATTGTGCATAATTAACATTGTCAATATCTATTATGTATAAAAATCATACATTTATTTCAGAATATCTCAAAAATGATTTTTATGATATTACTAATGCAATTTAAATCAAAGTATTAAAAAATTAAAAAAAAAATAAATGTTTTGATTATTTTGTTAAAAACATATTGATTTAAATCTGTACATAGGTCTATTTATAATTATAAAATAGTATACACTTTTTTACTCTTTTTTTTTACATAAATACTCTTATAAAAGGTATATTTTAGAATTAAGTGAGTACAAAAAATGTACTCACCTTATGTGTTATACATACAGTCTTCTACAAAAATAATATTTTCAAATATTGCAAACCTTTAACTTTTGATAAAGCATATTTGATATTATTCAGAACATTAAATTTAAAGATCATTAAAATACTGTATTACGAATTAAACTAATATAGAAAAAAATGAAATGATTTATCCTAAGCTTATTCAACAATCTATTTTTGTTAGAGAAAGATGAGTAACTTGGGCGAGGATAACATGGAAAAAACGAAGATAAAAAATATCCATACGAGATTAAGGTTTTAAATTGTAGGCTAACTAGGTATTATTTACTATAAAACGATAATTTTATCTGGAATTGTTACAAATAAACTACGTTAATATTTAAGAAAATATATAAAAAAACAAACTATATAAGATATTTTCAAATTTCTTTATTTGCAATGTAATTAAATAGACAAAAATTTACTTTTTAAGATAATATTATATAAAAAAACTCCGTTTCGTTTTGGACAATTTTCTTAACGACTAAGGAAATCGTTGAATCTTCAGCAGAGAGATAAGGAAAAGTCAAACATCTCTTTTCTAATCTTTATTTTTCTACATTGTATTGATTGTACATATGATTCTTTAAATAGCCCTATGAAAAATATGTATCCTCTTTTAGAACTTAGCTTTCCCAAGAACATTTCTTTAACTAAACGACAAAAACTCTTAAGAAATATGGAAAATAGCTCCAATTAACTGTGACCACGTATTCCGAATTAAGCCAAGAAACTTCTATGGCTATGCTGAAAGAAAAATCACAATTTAACCCTTTCTATCGCTCCAACGTGCTGATTAGTTGTTGGGCAAAACGGAATACCCTTCTCACTGACCAATTAGCCCGTTGTAGCGAAAAAGAAGGATTATACTGCATGTTTTTTTCTCCCTCGCACTCTTATTCATACTGTTGAGCGACCAGCTGCTTTTAGTAGATATATATCCGAAGATTACAAGTGACTGTTCGATCGCAAAAAATTCAAAAAAAAAATAAAAAAAATAAAGCCTAATAATTCCTCGCCAGCAATTTTTTAAAAATTGTGTATACAATTATAAACCAAAGTTACTGCTTTAGATAAAAATAAGAATAAAAAAATGATCTAAATATCTCACGGTTTTTTGGCCAAAAGTCATCAAAAATTTTATTCTTCTTTAAAAGAAAAGACGTAAAACTGATTATTTAAGTTTAAAAAAAAATTCCTGTCTATTAACTCGCTTGTAAATGAATAATTTTTAAAGTAACATATATTTTATTTTTTATAAATTTTAACCTATCTATAAAAATTGTCTTATTTATAAGTTAATATTACACTTCATATCACTTAGACAAAAATATAAAATCATACCACAAAAACAATAAAATATAAATTAAATTATAACATTTTTGAAAGCAACTTTCTACGCCTGCCATCTATATTTAGAAGAAGAATATGTAAGAATGCAGTGTTAGTATGAAAAGTATTTAACCTATTTTCATACTATTTTTATCTTTTTTATAGTGAAGCAGATTTTGCAATTCCACCCCAAACAAGATTTAAATATACACAAATGTTTGACACTTTAAACACTTCAAACACCCGCTATTTATTCAAAGCACAAGCTAGAATTGCTATGACTGATACTAAGCTACCTGGATATATTTTAGCTCATATTTGGCAAGTTTTGTATTTATTTAATGCAAGGTTTGAGGATATATTTAGTGTATATATATATATATATATATATATATATATATATATATATATATATATATATATATATATATATATATATATATATTGATTTTTATGATATATATTAATACAAAAATGGTTTAAAAATTTTATATTATTAAGTACTTTTGGCGGTTGTTACTGTATTTCTACTTTCCAAATGTAAATGGCATTAAAATAGAGTTTAAAGAAACTTCCTTATAACAAGTTCTAATCCATAAATGACAATACTTCTGCCGGCATTAATGGCGCCATTTGTGTCAGAAAAATTTCATTACGAAAGAGTAAATTTTTTTTGTGTGTTTATTTTATTCTTTTTTACAAAGAAAGTAATTGACAAAGTGTAGAAACGATTTTAGTTCATTATTAAGTATTTAGGAAGCATTACATAACTTGTGTATGTATAAAATATAACTGTTTATTAACAAAAGGGATATATATCATAAATATTCAATATTTTAATATTTATAATAAATATTGGATATTTTTGAACCCTGATTTAACGTGATAAATGCTTTTATATACAATAAAAATGGTTTATTTTAGGAAACTTTCTAATATAAATAACGATGATTTTCTTGGATGTGAAGAATTCGTTCTTGCGATGCACCTTTGTGATGAAACGATAGCAAGTGTCTTTCCACAAACTCAATTACCTCAGGCATTAATACCTCCACCATTAAGAACAACCAGGGCTACATCTGTATCCAGTCTAAACAGTAGTATACGTGTTAATCAAAATCCCACGAATGCCTTAATACTTCAAAGTAATTTCTTAGAAAATATATATAATTGCAGTCTCTAATTTGCAAAAAATTTAACAAATCAAAAACAGGTAATTAAAAAAAAATACTCGGAATTATCAATTAAGATTTATAATCACGTTCTTTTCTATTAAGACAGTTTACTCGCAACAGTCATACACAAAAATATCACTTTATAGTAAGTAAACCTCAGCCCATGCACAAATCAATACCATAATCTAAAAAATCAAACCGAGATTAAAATGAACATTTTTTATCTTCGTTTCTTCCATACCATCAGCGCCAAACTTACCCCTCTCCTAATTCATAATGCACTATTTTGAATGAACTAAATACTTAAAAATATTATTTTTATAAAAAACTGTACACACAACACATAAGACCTGTTCATTATTCAGTTATATTTTACACCTTTTGGACCCACTTAGGCCCAAAATGCACTTTTCACAAGGGCGATTATTTAAAAAAGAATAAAATAATATACACTACTTTTTAATAACAAACAGACCTAGTAAACTTTAAAAATCAATATCTTTATAACAAAACAATCAAAAAATTCTGATATATTTTTTTAAATTTTCTAATACTTTGATTTATATTGTATTAGTTAAAATTTGAAGTTCATTTCATTATATAAAATAACTGTAAATGTATATTTAGGAGAAAGTGCAGAAACTCTAGCAAAATATTGAGGTCAAAGGAGAGGTCAGTGGAGAGGTCAATGGAGAGGTCAATGGAGAGGTCAATGGAGAGATCAATGGAGAGTTCAATTTAGAAGTCAAAAGAGGTTCAAGAAGAGGTCAAATAGGTCAACATATAAGTCAAGATAGATATCAAATCCATGGTAAAAAAAATCAATAAACATATTATTTATATTTTAAATTAAATTCCAATATATTAATATACAAAATGTTATAGTATTAGCATATATCCCAAAAATAATCCAATTCCTACAGACTCTTGTTCTTATTTCCAAAACTTTACTATTTAACAATAGTTTTTCTGTTTAAACATGATATATCAATTGCAGAAGATTTTAATTGTCTTTTATATGTTATAATATACAAAGTGTTCCATTAAAAAAATACACTTCTTCATGTTTGTATCTCGCGGTAAAATCACTAATTTTAACCCACTCTGTATAATATAAAACAAATTTTCTCACTAATTAGTAATATTTAAGACCACTCTAAATTACTTCCAAAATTTAAACAATCCTTAGAACGACGTTTTAAAACAGGAACTAAACTAATCTAGCTAATAAGATACGTCCCTTAATATTCAGAACTTGCAGAATTGTGTATACAATTTTTGGATGTCTGCACTACAAAATAATTAACACTTGTACGGACATTTGCAGCTAACCTGAACCATAAATAAATAATTGTTTTATCAATAATCCATAAAAATTATAAACTACTATGAATATAAGTATGATAATATATGCTTAACAAACAGCATAATATATGATAGTAAATAAATGTATCTTACTTTTTCTGGAATAGTGTACATTCATGGTTTTAGAGCCATCTTGACACAAATTTTTGTGATTATTTTCTCTAGCCTAAAAGTTATATTTAACTTATCACTTTTAAATGTCACTTGTACTATCACATAAAACAATAACGCAATTTTGTATGTTTTTATTGAATTAACAGCATAATATATGATAGTAAATGAATGCATCTTACTTTTTCTGGAATAGTGTACATTCATGGTTTAAGAGCCATCTTGACACAAGTTTTTTGTGATTATTTTCCCTAGCGTAAAAGTTATATTTAACTATCCACTTTTAAATGTCACTTGTACTTTCACATAAAACAATAACGCAATTTTGTTTGTTTTTATTGAATTAACAGCATAATATATGATAGTAAATGAATGCATCTTACTTTTTCTGGAATAGTGTTCATTCGTGGTTTTAGAGCCATCTTGACACAAGTTTTTTGTGATTATTTTCCCTGGCCTAAAAGCTATATTTAACTTATCACTTTTAAATGTCACTTGTACTAATCACATAAAACAATAATGCAATTTTGTTTGTTTTTATTGAATTAACAGCATAATATATGATAGTAAATGAATGCATCGTACTTTTTCTGGAATAGTGTACATTCATGGTTTTAGAGCCATCTTGACACAAGTTTTTTGTGATTATTTTCCCTAGCCTAAAAGTTATATTTAACTTATCACCTTTAAATGTCACTTGTACTATCACATAAAACAATAACGCAATTTTGTTTGTTTTTATTGAATTAACAGCATAAGATATGATAGTAAATTAATGCATCTTACTTTTTCTGGAATAGTGTACATTCATGGTTTTAGAGCCATCTTGACACAAGTTTTTTGTGATTATTTTCCCTAGCCTAAAAGTTATATTTAACTTATCACTTTTAAATGTCACTTGTACTATCACATAAAACAATAACGCAATTTTGTTTGTTTTTATTGAATTAACAGCATATTATATGATAGTAAATGAATGCATCTTACTTTTTCTGGAATAGTGTACATTCGTGGTTTTAGAGCCATCTTGACACAATTTTTTTGTCATTATTTTCCCTAGCCTAAAAGTTATATTTAACTTTTCACTTTTAAATGTCACTTGTACTTTCACATAAAACAATAACGCAATTTTGTTTGTTTTTATTGAATAATAATAATTAGTAATAACGCACCATAAACACAGAGATAAAATGAAAGAAGGTTAAACCAGGTGACAACTGTTAATTTTAGCACTTGCCTCATTCTCAAAGTCAAAACTGATTACAGTAGCCCGAATGCCAACTGTTGGGATTTGAAAATTCTTACGATGTTTTTATAAAACCATATAAATCAAAGTAGTAGATGTAAAAAAAAACCTGAATTTTTTAATCATTTTGTTAAAAAAATTGATTTTTGAAATTTTGGTGTAAACTGGAAATTAGGCAAACTGATCGATTTTTTTTAGGTACATATGATACTAGGGTCACATCTTTCGTGAAGCCAAATTGGGAGGAATGTACCTCTCGTTGGTTATTGGGAAGAAAATCTTTGGGTATTTCTCTCTTGTTTTTTCTCATAGTACCAACATAGGTAAGTTTTTGCTTTTGTAGCTATTCGACCAGCTCCAGCGAAGAAAACCAATTGTCACCAGTATTATTACGATTGGAATTCACTATTGGTGCAACAAAGAAAGCACATTAAGCGTTGGAATAGCTAGTTTTCTTGGATTGGCATTACCTTGTTTACCTGTATAATTTTTTTTTGTTTTATCTTTGTGACAACTCACGGAGGATTTGCATATACATATATACTATATATACTAGACATATACATATACATATATACTCCTAAGTACCAGAGTACCGTGAGTGCCGGGTTTTCCGATGTTTAACCCATCTTTTTTGCCCCAGTTCCGTCAACGCTGCCCAAGCACTGAAACATGCAAATATTGCATTTCACAGCACCTTTCAGACAACGCGGTAGTGCCACCACGGACGTTATTTTAAATAACTACTACCTAAATATGTCTCCCCGGCAGGGCTGGGATTCGAACCCGGATCGCCGGCGCGACGATCCGAGGCTCTGACCACTACGCTACCGGGCAGACACAAAGACGTTTATAAAGTAATGCGTGCGCGCATCACAAAGGCACATTACTTTCAGACCATATTTCTGAGGCTTACTTTTTATATACATCTTAAAACTACACCTCCCTCTAAAACCAACTAGCATCTCGTCCACAGTCACATATTCTCCACAAGAATAATTAGCATGACAGTTACTCACAAACCTATTTAAAATTTCAGAAATAGCTGCCAGCCGGTCTCCATCGGCAATCCGTTGTTCTCTAGTATTTGGGTCATCAAATCGTAGAGCTGTTAAAAGAAAACTGAACCTCTTTGCTGTCATAGCAGAACGAAAAATATCACCGCCTGTTTCATCGGTAGCAAAAAGTGAATTTATATCTTCATTGCTTGACTTGAACACTCCAGCAAATATAGAAGACCCATAAATGCTAACATTTCAGTTTTATCAATATGGTTTACAAACTGACACGTCAAAGCTCTATCGCCATAATTTGTTTGCAAATCGGTGATTTTTTCGTTTGTTCTATCAATAATCTGGTCGATCATGGGTTCCTCTATTAGCAGCTTAAAAGCTTCCGAAGAGGTTGTGGGTTTAATTATTCTTGCTGGTCCAAAAAGCCCTGGAAGGTGAGATACAATATTTGATGCACGAGTGCGACTCGAAGCAGGAACACGTTTTGCCCATTTTTTCTGTTTTTCCATAATAGTAACTTCTTTCTGCATTAGCCTCAACACTTGATTTATCATCACTTATGTTACTGTTAGTGATAATGCTGTCTGAGTCATGGTCACTAACAATGGTTTCTGCATCAGAAAGGTCACCATCACTATCAAATAATCGGTCAGCCTCCTCTTGCAACTCCTGCTGAGTTAAAGGCCTGTTTCTGTCTCTTAAATCTGCCATTACTATAACTACTAAAACACAAGAAAATTACCGCTCAAGGTATGGCGGGGTCAAATATGACCCAAACGACTTCTCTCGATCGCGACAATACCGACACGGTGACGACAATAACACTAAAATGTACTATTTAGCGATAAGAAAGAATAGCCAAAGGGCGGTATTGCCAAACGTTCAGGTTTTTTCGGAAAACCAGAAAATATTTTCTTTCAATCAAAATTGACCCCGCCATACCAGTTAAGGGTTAAAATGGTCTTTGCTTTGAAGTAAAAGAATAATTATTGTAAAGTTAAAAAAATATTTATTAAAATTTATTTTAAAACGTGTATTGTATTTACTGGAGAATAAAATAAGTAATCAAGAACATGAAAATGGGATGATTGGGGCAGTTATTAATTCTAATTTAAATATTGGTGAAGCAAGCTTGGATATGAAAACAAGAACAAAGGATTAAAAAATAACATGATTTATTTAAATTGGCAATTGTTAGTTATAATTTAATTCTTTAATAAGTGATTCTTTCAATAACACTTAAATCTTGGACTTCCATTGTCTTTATTTGTTAATTGATAAAGACAATGGAAGTCCAAGATTTTAGTGTTATTGAAACCATAACACAACAAGTGTTAGACAACTTTTAAAGAAAAGTGATTCTTATTAGCATTTAATCTGCATAAAAAATAAAAATGTTAAATAAAGGAGCTTATATCATGCTGGTAGTTTATTTGGAATATAACCACAATTTAACAGTTGTGGTTATAAACTAACCACAACTAACCACAACTTAACAGTTGCCTGTAGAATATATGCTCTGCGATATCCAAAATAAAGATATTGCATAGTCTGCTTGATTAACATCTAAATTAAAGTTATTAAACATCCTAATCACTGCATTTTAATATTTTCGATTATTCGTTTTGTTTTCTAGTGGGTAAGATTTCAAAATAGTTCCCGGTATATATTTTTAAAATTTATAGTAATTATTCTTTTATTTTAATGCATGACTGATTACATTAATTGTTAATATTATTTATTATTTGAGAAACAGATTACGTTGAAATAACTTGAACACAAATGCAGATATCAAAATGCGGTTTTTGTCAGAGTGTGTCTCGCAAAATCAAATTTTCCTTAAACAACGCCGTTTAGTTGGTAAATTACAAACTTAAAGACTTTAAAAAAGGTAAACAAGTATTTATTTAACCGATTTTCGATAAAAAAAGTAGAAGATGGAGCTATTTAAAAGATGTATAATTTATCATCTTCTTTCAACCTTATTGGAAATACAATAAAAGGTTCTAAAATCATACTGATGGAGAATTGGTTTGAGGTTTTACTGTTACTATCAAATTTATACTTAACACTAGCTAATTTTACAAAAAATAGACTTATAATTTACGTTATACTAATTTGTAAACAGTATTAAATATACATGAATAAATGTAATTCTATTTTTAGGCCAGTCTATAGGTAAAAATAGGGCCTGTTTACGACGTTTATTTGTAACAGGTTTAAAGGGTGTTAGGAGTTGTAAAAGGGGATTTTTTAAATATGATTATATAGTTTCATACTCGATAAAAGTGTGTAGGGGTGGGGGTGGAGGGTTAAAAATGGTAAAAACGTGTTTTTCGCTTCTGCTAGCGCCATTGTTAATTTTAGAGGGATATGTTTAAAATGCTTTATTTAGGTAAAGTTGCGGCTTTTGTTCCCAATGACATTTTACCGTATTGAATGTGACTTTCGAATATAATATATATATATATATATATATATATATATATATATATATATATATATATATATATATATATATATATATATATATATATATATATATATATATATATATATATATATATATATATATAATATGGGTATGTATTAAGAAGTTATGAGTTTTTTTTCAAAATTTAGACATGCAGGATCAATGCATTAGGGTTTTCTACTGCTAGTAAGGGATTTTATCGTCAAGCCAAGCATTATTTGTTTCGATGGCTTGACACAACTATTTGTGACCATGAAAATTATGTCACTGCACAAAGACTGCAAACGTTCATTCTGATCTAAAATTTTTCTCTGCCAGTCAGGCCCTTGAACTAAGCTGTTTATAAATTGAAACAGAACCGTGGGAAAATGGAACTCTTCTTCTATGAGTTTTCTACCTCTAACTTTTGTGGGAGTTTTTTGATTGGAATATTTTTAATCGCATTTTGGAGTTTAAAAGCAATCTGATTAAAACGTGTCATTTTTCGGTTTTATTCAGCAAGTAATCGTTTACCAGGCTACTAATATCCATACCCTGTTTATAAACCATCCAATTTTTATGGATTCCTTTGAAAGCTTTAATAGCTATTACATCATAAAATTTCTCCAAAATTTTAGTTTGCAATAAATT
>JAHBCN010014716.1:0-22188 GCA_019359885.1 Listronotus oregonensis
TAGGAATACTTGTGTTTTTTATTTTTCTTTTTTGTAATCAAATGAAATACGTCAATAAAATATTTTTACCTTCTAATTGCACTACGCGACGTTTGATTTATTATTACCAGGTATACCTTTTAAGTATTTTTTGACATCGAAGTTGTCAGTTCTCTTTAAAATATAAAGACTGTATTTAGTATAATATAGAAACATGGAGCACGATGATATTGGTAATAAAAAGTTATCCATTGATATGGTTAAAGAATACACAGTCCTATTTTTTTCGGAATTTTTTGGTACAGCAATTCTGATGTATATTGGTTGTATGGGGACGACACTTAAAGCATTTATACCCGTTCAGCCATTAGTCGTTGCCACTACATTTGCCATTGGAGTTATGGCTGCCGTTCAGGTAAGAAGTGGATTGTATAAATTAGTTCGTTTTTACTTTTCCGATATACTACAGTAATAAAACATAGGACAAAACTTTTGTTCGGTCTTTTAGCGAAAACTCTGGTAATATATTACTTAGCGCTGTCATAGTAAAGTTGTTTTCTTGTTTCGTACACTCTCGTTTCGTACACTTCAGAAATTTACCTGAAATGTTTTCGTTTCGCACACTGAATTATTTAATCAATTTTATGCTTTTGTTTCGTACCCGACCATTGTAACTACCCAAATAACCAGTCAAATAAATTAGTCTAATCGAGAAATGTGTTTCCTGCAAAAAACAGTTAGAAGGCTTCGAAAAATATGAGTGACAGCTCATTTGATGCGGAATGCAAATCTAAGAAAGTTGTTTTGAGGATTTTTTCTGCCAATAAAAATTGCAATTGTTATTAACAAAAAACGAAATAAAAAAAATCCATTAAGGTTTTGAAGAGGAGGAAATTTCCAATAAAAAAGTCTTAACTCCCGGGGTTCTATCTCTATTATTTACAAGTTTAATTTACTACTGAAAATGGACCTCTGTGCGACATTTTTGGTTGCTGCGCTCGGCGTCAAAACCGAGTACGACACAAAAAATATTTTTTTTGGGTACTAAATATTTTTTAAAATTAAAGAAAAAAAAAATATGGTTAATTTAGAACAGTTTAAAGAATTTATTCTCGTTGATAACTTAACTTAAAGTATTTTTTTCAATAAGCAAGACGGTTGTTAATTAAAAAAAAAATGCTTAAATAATTGTCCTATAAATTTTTTGCGTCGTGGAGCCCTTCTTATATATATATATATATATATATATATATATATATATATATATATATATATATATATATATATATATATATATATATATATATATATATATATATATATATATATATATATATATATATATATATATATATATATATATATATATATATATATATATATATATATATATATATATATATATATATATATATATATATATATATATATATAATATATATATATATATATATATATATATATATACTTAACAAGATTCGCCATAAAAGTTTAAACAATTTTAATGCTTTGTTTCTAATAACTTTATACCTTTAACAATATTACTCTGATTTTGCATTTTTTTTTCTAATTTATCAAATTATTATAAACAAAGAATTCACACTTTTAAAACTTTTATGGTGTTATCTGTTTAAGCATGTATATAAGAAGGGCTTTACGAAGCAAAAAATTAAAACGAAAATTATTTAAGCATTTTTTTTTAATGTATAATGAGGACGAAAGTTCGAAACAATTGTGTTAATTGACAATTGTCTAACTTGTTAAAAAAATAACTTTAAGTTAAATTTTCAGCGAAACTAAATTCTTTGAAGTGGTCTGAATCACCATAGTTTTTTTAAATTTTTTAATTAATATTTAATACCCTAAAAAAATATATTTAATGTTACGTACTCGGTTTAGACGCCACACATAAATGTTGCACAGAGACCCATTTTTAGCGATAAACTAAAATTATAAATAATGGAGATAGAACCCCGGGCGTTGGGACCTATGGTTTATAAGTTATCATCAAAAATCAAAATGGCTTTTTTTTAAATTTTTTGTTAATAACAATGGCAATTTTTATTGGCAGAAAAAATCCTCAAAATGCCTTTCTCAGATTTGGATTCCGCGTCGAATGGGCTGTCACTCATATTTTTCGAAGCCTTCCAAATATTCTTCGCAGGAAACACATTTCTCGATTAGACTAATTTATTTGACTGGTTATTTGGGTCGTCACAATGGTCGGTGTACAAAACGAGAAGCATAAAATTGATTAAATAATTCAGTGTACGAAACGAGAACATTTCAGGTAAATTTCTGAAGTGTACGAAACTCAAGTGTACAAAACAAAAATAAATCATAGTTAATTTTATTGAAACCATAAACGGTATAGTCTAGTCGAGAAGTGTGTTTCTTGCAAAAAATGGTAAAAAGCTTCGAAAAATATGAGCGGTAGATAGCTCATTTGACGCAAAATACAAATCTAAAAAAGGCGTTGTGAGGATGTTTTCTGCCAATACAAATTGCAATTGTTATCAACAGAAAACGAAAAAATAATTGATAATAACTTAAAAACTATAGGTGATAGCGAAAATTGGAAAAAAGATCCTTAAAGAAAAGAAAATTTCCAAAAAAAGACCCAATTGCCGAAACGCTATCTCCATTATTTATAATTTTAACTTAACGCTGAAAATGGGCCTCCGCGCAACATTTTTGGTTGCGCGCTTGGAGTAAAAAAAAGTCTTTCAACAATTGTCGTAAAAAAATTTCGCTTCGTGGAGCCCATCATATATACATACTGTACAATATCACGCCATAAAAGTTTATAAATGTTTAATCTGTTGTTTATAATAATTTTAAAACTGTTACTAAAAATAAAAAATCAGAGTAATATTGGTAAAATTATAAAATTATTATAAACAAAGTATTAAGATTTATTAAACTTAATACTTTATTTTTATATTTAAATTATTTAAATATTTTTTAAATGTACAATAAAGACGAAAGTACGAAACAATTTTGGTAATTAACAATATTTAACGGGGATAATTTTTTGGAAGTGTGTGTTTTCAGCGTTAAATTAAAATTATAAATGATCGAGACAGAGTTCCGGAAGTTGGGACTTTTTTTCTGGAAAGTTCCTTTCCTTCAAGGACCTTTTTTGCAATTTCTGCTATCTTTTATTGTTTTTGATTTATCATCAAAATGCTTCCTTTTTTTGTTAATAGCAATGCCAGTTTTTATTGACAAAATTCCTTTAAACGCCTTTCTCAGATTTGCATTATGCGTCGAATGAGCTATCGCTCATATTTTTCGAAACCTTCTAACTATTCTTCGCATGAAACGCACTTTTGGACTAGACTAGTAGTTTTGTGTGTAAAGTCAATTGTTTTTGACTCCTTTAAACCTAATCTTAAAACTATAAAAATTTGCCAAAAAGGAATATAATCCTTTTCAACATATTTACAGACATCTTAATTATTTTGTGATAAAGCACCCTTTTGTTTTACAGGATTAACTTATTTTCACGATAACATTCTTTAGTTTTACTATAAAACACTTTCAAAATTTTTTATTTACTTTTTGAAAAACAAAATTACTAGGAATATTAAAAGCTGGTTTATGCAGACAACTTTAAATTTAATTTAACTTTAAGGTGTGGTTCCTTCCACCGCCGTCGAACGACTAACGCAATGCGACTAACGCATGCGGCCGCCGTTTAACAGGTTTTTTGGCGGCTCAAACTGCGATAGCAAATTATTAGTGTAAGGGAATAATCTTTGATAAGAGTCGTTATGTTCTACAATAGTGTTATTAGATGTATACCCCGACTTGCGAGCTCCATCATCAACTGTTTTTTTAAATACGGCCCTGGTTTTTTATTATGTATTTTGAGCTATTAAGTTCCCAAAACCAATAATGTATGGCACTTATTCGAAAAAGTTATAATAATGGCAATTTTTATGAAACCATAGTTGAGTCAAATATTTTTGGCAGGGAAACCATTAAACTGATTTTCGAATAAGTGCAAAACACTTGATTTGGGATCTTAAAAGCTTTAAAATTCGTAATAAAATCAGTACCTCAATAAAAAAAAAAGTTTTAATTTTCAACAATGAAAAAAACACCGGACATTCCACATAAAACAACACAAACAAAATATCAAGACGATGCGGCTACACTGCTTCTTCAGCAGTCCAGTCGCATCAATCGCAGTCGTTGACAGCGGATACGACGGCCGCTCGGAACAACAGCATTTAAAACATGAAGGAGTCTTTGCGGCTCACGTAGTGCGTTAGCTGCATGCGGCGGCCGCGTGGAAGGAAACATACCTTTAAGGTATGTTTCCTTCCACAACTCTAAGGTATGTTTCCTTCCACGCGGCCGCCGCATGCGGCTAACGCACTACGTGAGCCGCCGCTCCTTCTCATGTTTTCAAATGTGCCTGGGTTGAGCGGCCGTATTCGTCCGCTGTCAACGACTGCGATTGATCTGGACTGCTGAAGAAGTAGTGTATATTGTGCTTTGATTTTTGTTTGTGTTGTTTTAGGTGGAATGTCCGGTGTTTTTTAATTGTTGAAAATTGAAACTTTATTTTTTTATTGAGTATGGTTTTTTATTCGAATTTTTAAAACTTTTAAATCCGAAATCCAAGTGTTTACTTTCAAAATCAGTTTAGTAAAATATTTGACTTTAACTATGGTTTCTTATAAAATTGCCATTATATACTTGTTCGAATAAGTGCCATACATTATTGGTTTTGGGAACTTAATAGCTCTAAATACATAATAAAAAAAACAAGGGCCGTATTTAAAAAAAACAGTTATTGATGGCAGCTCAAAGACGAACGTCGGTGTACATCTAATAACACTATCTTGTAGAACATAACACTTACAAAATTATTCCCTTACACTAATAATTTTGCTATCGCGAGCTTTGGGCAATCCTAAAACCACCTGATAATCGGCGGCCGCATGCGTTAGTCGCATTGCGTTAGTCGTATGCGACGGCCCGTAAGCGAACCACACAATTCAACTTTAGTGTAAGATCATTGCACACCAATATACAGGGTGTCCCAAAAGTAATGGGACACAGAGCAACAGCAAATTCCTTAGGTCGAAATAATGCAATTTACGTAAACTTGCCTTATCCCAAAGTTGATAATAACAAGATACAGGGTGTTAAACTTTTAATTTTGCTTTCGTTTTTTCGTAATAATTTCTTAACTAAATGACATAGCAGTACAAAATTTGGGATCTGGGGGTTTTCTAAGGCGAGAAATTTAAATTTGTCCATGCTTTTGATGTTGTCACTAGAGGGCGCCAGCTAAGGCCTAACTCACTTGTTTTAGATGTCATAACTTTTTAAGCTTAGAATATTGACCGGTTTATTAAAAAATAAGTTATTATAATTCTCTCAGCATCAAAAATGTATACCTCCTTTAAGTCTCTAGGAGCAACTTTTTTCAAGATAAACGCACTTTAAAGGATTCCGCAATTTTCTTATGGAAAATGAATTTTGGCCAATGGTTTCAAACTTTGCATAGCGATAGCTTTTAACACGCTGATCAAAAGTCTCCACGGGCACAAAACCCAAAAACACCTCTAACCCCCCCAAAATTACCCTCAAAGGTCCCCAAATCCCCAGTGACCTTTAAGGGTGATTTTAGAAGGTTGAAGGCGTTTTTGGGTCTTGTGCCCTCAAAGACTTTTGGTCAGCGTCTTAAGAACTATCACTATGCAAAGTTTGAAAATAATTGGCTAAAATTCATTTTCCTTTAAAAAATTTCTGGATCCTTAAAAGTGCAAAACAGTTGCTCCTAGAGGCTTAAATAAAGAATACATTTTTGATGCAGAGATATTTATAGAAACTGATTTTTTATTAAACAGGTCAATATTCTTAGCTTTAAAAATGTTATGACATGTAAAACAAGTGAGGTTGGCCGTAGCTGGCGCCCTCTAGTAGTAGCATCAAAAGCATGGACGAATTCAAATTTCTCGCCGCAGAAAACCTCCAGATCCCAAATTTTGTACCGCTATGTCATTTAGTTAAGGAATTATTACGAAAAAACGAAAGCAAAATTAAAAGTTTAACACCCTGTATCTTTGTTATTATCAACTTTGGGATAAGGCAAATTTACGTAAATTGCATTATTTCGACCTAAGGAATCTGCTGTTGCTCTGTGTCCCATTACTTTTGGGACACCCTGTATAAGCGCGTTTATACACACTTTAAGAAAACTTTAACTTTAACTTTAACTTTTATTTAAAAAGTTGGCCAACTTTTATCTTCTTAAAGTTAAATAAAATAATAATAAAAATGAGCATGCGTGAGCAGTATGACCAAACTTAAAATTAGCCTATACCGAGCTGTCAACTTTAACCTTCAACCCGATTTACGTAACGGGCAATACGGATATCTTTATTAATTATTTTATTTATTAAATTATAACACACCAAGCATAAAAAACAGTCAAAATTTTGTCAAAATATAAAAATTGGTTTAATAATTAATACCAACCCAACGAGATTTTCGTGTTTCTGCACTTGCGTAAGGTAAATGTAAATATTCTCTGTAAATGGCTAGAAATTTTTTAAGTAAAAATCAATTTAAATAAAAGTTAAATTAAATTTAAAGTTGTCTGCATAAATCAGCCTTAAGGCGGTTATGTTGGTACAATAAGCCAGTACAAATACAACCCGTGAAACAATCTAAAAGCGCCTACTTATTACATAATATAAGCTGTGTAATAACGGAGTTTACATCTGCCGCGTTTATTTATTTTTTGTAAAAAAAAAGGATTTTATCAAGTAGCTTGTCGACCATCGAGGTTATAAAGTAATTTTTGTAACCTTGTTGACAGATCCACGTTTAGGAAAATCCGCTCCTGGTAATATCTCTGCTTAATAAAAACACCTTATACACCACGAATATGGGTTAACTATCGAAAATTCTAAGTTAGTCACTGCGATAATAATTAAAAAGACTTAGTTATACGTTTAACATAAATTATATAAATAAAACGTCATAACCAAAGTCAACCAAACCCGCGTAAATGCAGAGGTACAAACAGGGCCGAATTTAACTTTTTGCCGCCCATACGCTAATATGTTTTTGCCGCCCCAATATGTAAATATTTTTTGGCTATCAAAACGAAAAATTAAGCATTAAAAGAATGTAAACTACACTAGTAATTCTTATAAATATTTAATAAACAAATTTAACTAAAATAAAACATACAGAAAATTAAATTACAATTCTTAAAAAAAATCATAATATAAAAAGAAAATGTAAAATAAAATGTGAGTACAAATAAGTCTTTTTTTGAACTATGTATTTTTTAACTATAAATAAAACCCTATACTTACATTTTTCTTTGAACCTTTTTTTTCAGCAAAATCACTAATTATATTATTAAAATTAGTGCTACTTGTTACGTTTGGTTCAATAGTTAATATCGTTAAAGTTTTTGATCTTTTGTAAATTTGCCGCCCATAATATTTGCCGCCCTAGGCTTCAGACTACTCAGCCTTTGCGTAAATCTACCCCTGGGTAAAAAGCAATTTTATTTGGTTATAATTGGTTTAACGCCCAAATTCGATTAATACAGACATGTGTAAGAGGTTGTATGCACCTTATATCAGGGCGCCTTTTATAAAAGATTAAAATTATGCTTACTTAGATAGTTACACATATCTTTATAATTTTTAAGTTGCTTTTTTGAAATGATTAAATAATAATTGTAAAAATAAGTTAATTCTGTAGTGTGGTTGTAATTAGTATTAAGAAGAGATAATTTTAGGAATGTGTGTGTGTTTTAAAGTAACTAAAGGCATTATAATTTAAAAACTAAAAGTTTGGAATTTTAGATGCATTATCAGCTACTTAAAAATCAGCGATAGACCCAATAAATAAAAAATTGTCAAATATATTTTTATTTGTTTTAGGCTTTTGGTCACATTTCTGGGGCTCACGTTAATCCGTGTGTAACTCTAGGAGTGTTCCTATTAGGAAAAATGGACTGGAAAAAAATGCTACTTTTTTGGGCTGCACAATATATGGGAGCATTTTTTGGATATTCCATGTTGTGGGTGAGAATATTGTCTAAATAAATACTCTAGAAAATAGGAATAGACAATCTAAATTAAAAAAAAAATACAGTAGACTCTTACTAATTAATGCACGCCCAGTTCACTATTTTGATTTTTTCACTGTTGCGAAATTTTAATAAAATAACATTGTTTCTCAAAATAAACGGAACTTTATAGACCTTATTCACAAAAAAACTGTTTTTTAACACACTAACATCACCTTAAAGTTTGTTTTTTTTAATGTTGTTGTTTGTTTGTTAATGTTGTTTGGTCAACCCCATTTGGACCATTACCTTATGATCACCTGTCGCATTTGTATAAGCAAGCTTTTCTATTTTTCTTCCTAGTGCTCTCTTTACTTTAGGTCCTACATATGTTTTTTTTAGAAGTTGCTGCTTTGATAGCTGAAGTTCATTTATTTTCGGAAGCAATGTTTGTTTGAATGTATTAACCACCTTAGTTGCAGATGACAGCTTTTCTTCGAAGATTTTTATATATTGAATTACAAAACGTTTGTTGTATCTCTGCAACCTTCCACTACTTGCATGAAAAATTAAAGGTTCTTAGTATTTATTATGTGAACTCTTGATTTTTTCTTAGATCATTAAAGCACTGACAGGAATATGTTTTTCTCTTTGCTTGAAAAACCATTTGTATAGAACCTTTTCCATTCTAGAAACTTGAAAATAGTTTCCAGCTATTTCTCTTGACCACTTTCACCAAAAATATTTTTTCCCAACGATGTGCGATAAACATTTTCTGAGATACGGCGGCGTCCTTTCTTTTTTGGACACCCGGTACAACTAATGCCAAGTGACCAAACAAAAAACGAATAAAAGTTTTATAATTGTTTTCTTGTCTTAGCTTGTTAAAAACAATAGGTTTACTATTTCAAGCGGCTAGTTGTTCATTGTATAAAATACATAATGTAAATATTTTGGTGTTCACTATTTGGAGTAGTTCACTATAGGCCGTGTTCACTACATCAAGAGTCTACTATATTCTAATTTAAAAGCAAAATTATGATTATACAACTTATGTTGTATTTATCTTTCAAAGTATCAACCTTAAATAAAGGTAATGCATAATTAAATAGTGGTTAAAAAAGTGTTTCTATATATTAGATTAAAGCTTTTAAATATGATAAGATAAAAAATTAAAAGCAAATTAAAAATGCACGATATTAACATAATACTCAGCAAGCAAGTTTGAGATCTTGCCAAGCTGCATATTTATTTTTTAAAACCTAATTCTTGACGCTTTGTACATAGAATAATTTAAAAATAATAATAATAAATAAAGAACTGTCTGCTGAAACAAACTCCAGATTTGCTTTTTAATATTTCCAATTTTAGCTTCACATGCCAGAGAGTTCATCAGCTTTGAAACCTTGTGCCCTAACAGTTCATCAATTTCTGACACCAGTAAAGGTAAAACAGTTTTTATTTTTAATATTTTGTAGCAAATCATTTTTTTTACGTTTTAGTCCAATAAGCAGCTATTTAATTTCTATATAAAAAAGCTAACGGATTAAATAAAGTACTAACAAACAACACTAAATAAAAAAATACAATAAATTTTAATTAAAAAATGCATTACATGTAAAGACATGTTTTGCCTTAGAGTTAGCCCATTGGCTTCAACAGTAATTATTAAAGAGAAAGAAAAATGCTAAACTAACTAAAACGGTACAAAATAAATTTGGGAAAGAATTTTTTCCTATTTAGGAGTGTTTCGTTACAATAATGAAATAAAAAAAATAGAAGTATACTTCAAAATTTTTTATAAATTACGGTTTAGTGTTCCTACGTTACAAAAAGTATGTTTTTTGATTCTATTAGTCTGTCTTAATAGATATGGCTATGTCTATGATTGAGGTTGAGGTTTGAAGTGAGTGGACTTTTTACGCCCTCCACTGCGACTGCTCGGTCTATTGTGGCTCACACCTTTTTATATTTCTCCCAATAGGATCAGACTTCTAATTAATCCGATATCAGATTGGGAGAAAGTTCTTACATCTCCTCTTACTCGTGTCGCTACCGGACACGAGCACAATATGTGATCTGATGTGTTCTGGTGTCCCTATCTCCTGGAGAGTATGACGAGCAGACGATTAGATACGACATACCCTCCTATCCCGGTCTAATGATGTGGGTCGCTACCAGGTCCTTTTTACAGGAACCAGATAATCCTTCTGAGGCCGCATCTCCGGCCTTACCCTATGAAAACGGTCCTATCCGCTTTCTGTTTAAAGCGAGGGAACCCTTTTCCCTATAAAGGCGGTTCTGTCCGCCTTCTGTTTGGATTCAGGGATCCCTTCCTAAGCATCTATTTGTTCGGGATGGATTAGCCCTTCCCCGTGAAACAGGCGCCGGTGACTTCAGAGGCACCTTTCGAAACGGATTTACCCATTTCGGTCGCCGCACGTTTGTCTGCTTGTGACCTTGGGTGGCACCTCTCGAAACGGATTTATCCGTTTCGGTCAGCGCACCTTTGTCACTTTTTTCCTATGAAAGCGGTTCTGTCCGCTTTTTGTTTGGAGCTAGGGAAGTAATAGTCCAGCACGGCAGAGCCCCTAATTACCGCAGTAAGGCTGGATACTCTGAGAGGTCGCCCTGTATCTCAGAGGCACCGTGGGAGACACCTGTTTAAGGCACAGGATGTCATTCACTTATCAGCACGGTATGCTAACACCTTGAGTTAAGCCTTATGTTCATCTAAGCTTCGAATCCCGTTCCTAATGTCAATGATTACTATAACTAATAATCACTGTCCTTCATATGGACCGGCAAAGGGTAACAGATGCGCAGTTTAAAAGTTAGATTTTATGGACGAAAAAATGTGTCCATGCGCTGTGGTAGTAGTCATGGTTTAGGGTCTTAAATCATGCGCAGAACGGACCGGCAGACCGATTTTATTTACACGTTTGTCGCCGGCCAGTTCCGTACTGGCCGCTTGTGTGAGATTTTTTACTTTTTATCCTCACCTATTTTGTGATTTGTGATAAAATTTCTATATAATTATAGATTCTAAATAAGTTTTACTGTTTTATTGACTTATTTTGTGTTTAGTAGTAGCATTTATACATTCCTTTTGTTAGTAAAAAATGTAAAGGGTTTTCCAATAAGAACGATATGATTATATAATTAAATAAAATAGAAATGATTTCAGATAAAACCACACGTTTTATATTATGTTAAAGTACAATCGATAAAATTTATGTTTTAAATAGCAGGTCGTTTAAATGTCCACCTCGGCTTTGTGTACACGATTGAATTCGACGAATCCAATTTTCGAAGACTTTGTGCGATAAATCGGGCGTAATCTCACCAATGCAGCGTTCAATGTTCAATCTCAACGCGTCAAGGGTTTGTGGCCTGTTTGCACAAACCTTAGATTTTAAACAAGCCCACAAAAAGTAATCTAAAGGAGTCAAATCATAGCTTCTTGGTGGCCAGGCAACAGTTGCATTTCTTGAAATTATCCTTTCACCAAACTTTTCTTGTAGTATGGCGACAGTTTCATGAGCAGTGTGACATATAGCGGCGTCTTGCTGGCACCACATATCTTCTAAAACAAGCACATCCAAATTTGGCTATAAAAAACTTGTCAACATTCACTGTAGCGGAATCTCCAACCTCATTTTGGAAAAAAAAATGGTCCAACGATACCACCATGCCATAAACCACACCTTACAGTTACCCTTAGGGGATGCAAAGGCTTCTCGTGGATCTATTGTGGATTGTTTTGACACCAAAAACGCCAATTTTGCTAATTTACGTATCCACTTAACCAAAAATGAGCTTCATCTGAAAAGATATTTTTTTCGGCAAAATTGTGATCCCGTTCAAGTTGTTCTAAACTGCAAGCAGCAAATTCGCGACACCGACGATGGTCCAGTGGCTTAAGTTCTTGGGTCAAAACAATCTTACACGGGTAAAAATTTAAATCTTTTGCAAAATTCGCCAAGTTGTTGTTTTTTCAAGTCCTAACTTTTGAGCACGACGAGGAATTGATAAATTTGGTTCTTCTGCAACAGTATCTCTTACAGCAGCAACCTTCTCAACAGTTCTGGCATTTCGGCGTCTTACTGGAGTTTTTACATCATGAAGAGTAATATTACTTTTAAATTTCTCAACGATGCGACGAATGGCAAGCACAGAAGGGCAATTATTTAGACCAAAGTTTCCGCGAAGTGTGCGAAAAGTGTTCACAAAAGAAGGACCATTTTTGTAAAATTTTTGGAGAATAACCAGACGTTTTTGGAGCGAGTATTTAGCCATAATAAATTGTTAGAGTTTAGTAAACATAAATGACAACTAGTGACAGGTATAACTTTATTACCATGTATACTACATCATAACAAAATCATATCATTCTTATTGGAAAACCCTTTATAAACTGTTTTTTGGTGATTCGCTTGAAAAGCGAACATATGTGCAAGAGAAAAAGAATGGCGGTATAATCTTTCTCTCTCGCTGCAACATGCTCATTGGGCGGTGGAAGGAATATATATACCCCACTCTGCGTGCTGATTGGTCCGCCTCCTCCTCGTCAATCAATCGACATGTTGGAGCCAGGGAAAAAGGTTATACTATGATTCTTTTTTCTCTCTCGCACGCTTATTCGCACTGCTAAACGGCAAGGTTGTCTCTAGAAAATGTATTTTCGTTTTGTATAAATACATTTAAGATGTTTGCAATATCTTATTATCGCTATCGAAAACATAAGTCTAAGCAGGAAAAGAGTTAACGTTATTTGTACCAACTTTTTTTCCCTTCTGTTTTATAAGTTTGTTTCAATTTCGCCAAAAACCGTTTATTGTACGGCCATATGCAAGTCTAGTCAAATAAACCCATTCCTAACCGATAGGTAACAGTTTATTACACGATCCCTTTACTGGTCTCCAAACAAAGCAAAACCTTTTAAATATACAGAAAGTGTTTAAACTTCGTCGTTTTTGAACTGACATAAAACCGTGTAAAGTAGACACTCACGCGTTTAATCGATTCTAACAGTCTCCAAACCGTTTCACGGCGGTACAAAGACTGGGTCTTTAAATAAACCCTATCTTTTTTTGACCCCTATTTTTTGCAAGAAAATTGGGTAATATTTATTTTGTTACCCTATTATTTATATTACTACCAATATAATTTTTATATGTTAAGAAAGGCAAAATAAAAAAAATCAGTATCTAAATATAAAAAAAAGTTATTTGTGCAACCGCTTTTTCGTAACGAGCAGAGCAAAAAAATATAAGTTATAAAAAATTGTGTTTCCCAACGCGTTTCACACATTTTTTTCTAATTTTGAATATGATATGTTTCTTTTTAATTCAAGCTTAGAATATAAAACACTTTTTAAAACTCATTGACGTTGTCAAATATCGTACTTTTTATCACCAGTTGCGAAAAATTTTACTTTTTGTAACTAGTTATGAAAACAAAGATTTTTGACAATGTCAATGAGTTTTAAAAAGTGTCACTTTAAATTTCAAAATTAGAAAAAATATATTTTATGAATATAAACTAATTAATGATAAAATTTCTAAGTCTGGCACTGGTCCTTTATTTCAAATACGCATGCCTTATTGTTTGTTTAGGGCGCGCTAGCGTAAACCTGCCATAAATTCGATTAGCGATTACATATCTAAAGTTAGGTTATCTATAATAATAATACATTGCATACGTATTAGGGTGATACTACAATATATGTATATAAAGCTTGAAATCAAATTTACTTTCGACATTTTGTTTTCATAACAGGCTAGGTAATATAGGTTAACATTATATTACATACCAATGAGGGAAGTGTGTTATTACTGTCCAATCAACCAAACGTTATCATAAAATTAGATATTTCATTTTTCCAAATGTAGTAAGAATGCCATAATATGCCATTTATTGTTTTGACACCTTTCGAAAATATGCTGGTTGCGCCGTACAAACATGTACTAGTAATAGGGCCGTAGCAATGACGCATACCTTCAAACAATTTTGAATTACTTGTTCGATCCTTCAAATAAGCGTTAAGAAAAAAGCTGAAATGTTGCCGCATAGTAATATTGAAGATTCTTTTAAAAATGGTACCCCACCAGAACTCACAGGTACACGAAAACTGGTGTTTGGAAAAAAAAAAATGCTATTATTGCGTCAGTCTTGATGGCATATTCAAGTGACACGGCAAAGCAAAAATAGCCCTTTACTCTTTGGTGTAGGTAGGTAGGTAGGTTTAAAGTGAGTGGGTATAACACCCTTCCACCGCGACCGATCGGTCTATTGTGGCTCACACAGGCCCATCTTGTGCATGTGGTATTTCAATCCGCAGTGTCTCGTGTACAGTCCCACTAGAGTTTTAAGGTGTACCCTTAATTGCTCTAGTAGTTTGACAGTACATTGTTGGTTCGGTGGGCTTATGAAGGCCTACGTCTTTGGGCTATCTACAGCATGATTCGGGCCATGCGGAATTTAAGAAAAAGGATAAATATATCAAAATATTACAAGTTCCTTGCATTTTTTAAACGCCAGAATATAGGCTTTAGGCCAAAGAAATCTGCTCTTTTTACCAGACAAAATATAGGGGGTTTTCTAACAAAAGCACCACAAGAGTTTCTTTCTATCAAGATAAGACTTTCTATTTCTTGACTTGACTTGCAAATAGGGGCTGTTAGACCCCCGGATGGTTTTGCTGCTAAGGCATTCACCAGCTCGCCCTCACCCCACCAAAGCTTAGCAAGAGGTGGAGCAACCCTTCCACATTGGTTACACCCCCGTTAGATCGGGTTAAGAGAGGGGCTAGACATATTTCTTGGAAACTCCGATGTCGTCTGGCTCGAAACCGTATCGAAGCTCCCGACTATTTCAAAATAATAAAGCTATTTAAATGCACATTCAGTTGTCGAGAAATGCAGCAACAAAATCCAGATATAACCGGTTTCTGTCAGATCCTTTTTTGTCCTCACGAGCCTGTGCTCTACACCGCCATATGGTCAACGTTCCACGTGTGATTTGAAAAAAGGATTTAGGAATCACTCTGGACTTCAAAAACTACACTTTCACCACATTCCGAATGGCAGGATGAGTTTTTCCTTGATCCCCGACGGGAAATACAGCAGATACGGCTCCTTCAACCGCCTTCCCGGAAAAAACTATGTAGTTTTTTTATCGACCGCACCTCACTAGTCGAAGGTCAAGCAGAAACTGCTTTCTATTTCTTGTTTTACATTTTTTCTCTTATAATTTTAGGTTACGCTTATAATAGGTGTATCTGGGGCATGTCGTACTGACGAATTATTAAAAATTAAAACTACGCACATTTATATTTTAGAAAAGAGATTTTTCATTGAAATTTCAGATACAAAAAGTTATAAAAGTAGATTATTTATGAAAACTGACATAAATTGAATAAAAATGAGGGATTTTTTGTTCAATATCGTTTGGGAGAAGCTCGAAATCAACGTTTTGGGTAATTGCTTGCTTTTTAAAACTTTCTGAGGCGGAAACGTACACAGATCATGCTTTCAGAAGAACGGCACCTACGTTAGTTAATTAATAGCGGAACAGATATTTTACAGCTGAAGCGCAGGGGGATGGCGATCCAGTACAGTATCCGCAGCTAACCAAACTAAAACCGCAAATATAATATCTTCAACAACTTTGGCATCGTTCTCCTGTAGCAATTCAAGCTTTCTACCTCCTGTTAACGTTAAGGAACCTGATAGTGGACAAGAAATAATATTTTCTAGCAAATCATCAGGGCGGCATCCTAAATCGTTTGATTAAATTGTTCAATTTTTGTTGTTAATTGTTTTGTTGATTGTATATAAGAATTGTTCAATAAAGATATTACATACATAAGTTGGAGAAATGAGTGAGGAAAAAAGGTGAAGGAAATGGAAGAGGGAAGTAGACGTAATTAATGTGATACTTTTAAACTTTATTAGAGTTAGTAATGTCCATATTACATGTATGGTTGTAAGTAAACACTTTAATTACAACAGAATCTATTAGTACCTACTTGGTATTTTTTCTTAATAATTGGGCATTTTCAATAATAGTGTACTTTGGAGTAGGATTTAAAAAGTATTTATTAAATTATTAAATTATTAAATTAGGTTACTTAAAAAACGCACTAAAATTTCGAGTTCACTAGAATAAATTAGACACGTAGATAGAATTAAAAAAAATGTATCTTAAAAGTGAGACGTGGGACCCACACCAAATAAATCCCAGATGCAATTCGCCTTAAGGAAAACACTTTGGTAAAAAAATCATTTTGGAATATGCGAAAAAAAAAATTAAAAAAATACGTATTGGTACTAAAGTATTCGCAATAAAGAATGTGCAGAGTTTTAACAAATTTTAACAAAAATAATATATACTTGGATTTTAAATTTTGGCTTTTAATGCTTTTTAACAACTCCTTTTTATTGAGATTTTTGTAGCGATATGAATTATTTTTTTGTTACGTTTAGAATGCCATTTTTTTAGTACTACGATATAAAAGTCATAATTTTACGCATGTGTATCAATTTCAATATATTCCATTGAAATAGATTCTACGTCGGTCTAAATCACCATATGCCCTAACTTTGCATGAATATTTTGGCCGAAGCTCCAGAATTGCATTATAACAATTTTTGTTAGATTTTAATACTTCAAACTACAACAATAAAATATAGAGTAAGTTTCTACGCAGGATATTCAACATGAGCTAACAATTTCTGATGCTGCTTATAACCAGTCAAATGTTACAATTAACTTAGTAAAATAGTTTGTAATAATTAATATTTAAAAAAATGGCTAAGAATGTTTTAATGTATAATAAGGAATGTTTATTAAGTTAAATAAAATTAAAACAAAAACTTAAGTTTTTTTTGTAAATGTTGACATTTACTTGTGTGGGAAGTGATATTTGTCCGGGCGAAAAGTGATCATCGGAGTAAATGTCACTTTCCGCCTGGATAAATGTGAGAGTCTAAAATATTTATTTTTAAAACTTTTTAAAAGTCCATCAACTTTACATTCATAGTTGTAGATAAACATTTTTTCAGTAGAAAGTAAAATTAATTGTTAACTTCTTTTAAATAAATATATTTTTATTATACGTACCTAAAAATACTACATATTCAACTGTGTATAAAATACAGTAAATATGACATTTTCAGAACAGCGCATGGAACTTTTTTCCCGATCCCTCTTTCCGTGCGCTTATACAAAAATCCATCCATGGAAACTGTTCATAACAACGATTTATTTATTAATGACAGATTTTATTTTCTGCCAGTGAAATTTATGCCTTTTTAAAAAAATGAATTCAGATTTGGAAGAAAATCCGGATATTCCCGGTACTATATTACAATAAGCGGCAGAAGTGAGTGCAGATTTATTACCAGTGAAATCCAGGTTGAGATATGAACATGAATATCACATTTTTACCGAATGGCGGACTCAGAAAAGAATCAAAATTGTGAGTGACGATATTCTCTTAGTTTATTTTTCTGAAAAAGCCAAATCTATGAAGTCATCCACCTTATGGAGTCGATTCTCCATGTTAAAGAGTTGTTTGGCAATAAAAGAAAATACTCACAACCAAGATCCAAAAACTATCGCTTTTTTGAAACGACAAGCTGTAGGATAATAATATGTACCAAAGAAATCCAAGGTTCTTAAATCAGAACAAGTAACCAAATTTTTATGTGAAGCTTCAGATGAACAATATCTACTAGCAAAAGTAATTTTAGGGTTTGGCATCTTCGGCGTATGCCGCAGAGATGATTTAATACGTTTGAGTTTAGACGATGTGGAAGATAATGGGCGTTTCCTTGTCGTGTTCTTACGAGATGGAAAAACTCACAGGTTAAGAAGTTTTACCATTACCAATAAAAATTACAATTTCAATCCCTGTACACTTTACCTAAATACGCAGATCTCCGCCCTAAAAATATGGAGATAGATATTTGTTTACCGAAACAAAGATGTTACGCTCAACATGTTGGGTGCCATACTATCAGTGGTATTCTAAAACTTGTTGCAAAATACTTAAAACTAAAAAATCACGAAGAATATACCGGACATGGGCTAAGGCGTTCTTATGCTACCATGTTGGTAAAAAGCGGCGGTGATTTGTTCACTTTGAAAAGACACGAAGGATGGCTTTCTTCCAATGTATCAGAAGGATATATAGAGGAGTCTATACAAAGAAAAATTGAAGTATCCCAAAAGTTGTTTAGGCCTTGTAACTTGGAAACTACAAAATCTGTAACAGTCAATCAAGAGAACCAAAACATACACGAACACTCCGCTTTAACATCTTTAGTTCAACAAAAAGAAATACAAAAGGGATTGAGCTTCAACAATAATACGAATTGTACAATAAACATAACCATTAATCATAACGGTTCCGTCCAAAATTAATTTTCTTAGATTTAATTAGCTTGTAATTTTTTTTGTTAATTTGTTTTACTTTTTTAAGAGTAAAAATAAATAATCGCAATTTTCTTAAATAATTTTTTGCGATGTTTTTTGTTTATGTTGTTTTCAGGTACCTAAGTATAATAAAAAATATCGTTCATTACACGTCCAGAAATGGAGAATTTGTCACGCGCGCACGGAAAAATCGTCATTTTCGTACTGGTAATGAAATATTTCTAATTTATACAATTTACAAATTAAATAAAGATTCAATGTCAGGAATGTCAGACTTTGGTTAAGGTTTATTTAGGAGTCACCCATTTTGTTTTTACGCCAAAGACTATACTCACAAAAATTAGTATTTAAAATTTAATCCTGTGTGGACAACGGATTTAGATAAATTGATTTAAAAATTACGGTAATTTTTACTGCTGTGCATTTTTCTCTCACTTAGTTGGTATAAATATGTAAAATTACTTTTTTGAACTTCTTATTGTGCACTGCTATATTAAATACATTTTAGGCACTAAGATTTTTTTTACAACGCTTGCACTTGACTATAGAATTATTTTATTTTTTAGGTATTTTTTATTGAATTGTCCGTCTCATTTACATTATTTGTATCAATTGCCGGGGTTATAAACACTGAAAAATGGGGCGATTCTGTAGCATTAAGAGTTGGATTCATCATTTTTGGAATAATTGCTGCTTCGGTAAGTTAACTGTATCAAGTGAGAGTAGGTGATTATATTTTTTTTACATAAAGTCGTATTTGCCAAATTTACCAAAAATGGCTAAATGTTTAATATTTAGGTACTAATAAATAATAAATAGTCCAGTAACTGAAGACCTGAGAGTACCCAAAGCTGTAAATAAATATGTACAGTTTTTATTTGTGGCGCAATTCTTAGGTCTTCGCGAATGCTTTTGAGCAAGAAAAAGTTTATCACGATTCCGACGTGGAAACCCGCAGAAAATGGCCCCCCAAAGTCACAAAAATGAGTTTTCCGCAAATAGCTGCCAAAATATGGGAATCACACCAATATTTTTCGCAAAAACGGCTGCCGAAGAATCCATAACATTCCACACTAGCGGAGCGATTCCGTAATTCTATCGTGTGGTTTTTTTTTTTGGCGTAGAACCAGGTCAAACCAGGTAGGTTCCTTTGAGTATGTCACCGGGCACATGAAATCGTATTTACGATATTTTTTTGTGATCTCGAACTTTTTAAATTAATAAAAAGTGTTTTTTTTTTTAATTATAAAAAAATTGATTTTTTTTTGTTTCCACCGCCATAACTTAAAAACTATCAAAGATACCGATTTTTTTTTGGTCAAATTAAAGCCCACACTGTAGCGCTTTTAACCTTATAAACTGTTTGGGCACAATTCGCACTTTTATTACTCTAAAAATCAGATAAACTAAAAATATATATTTTTTTATTAAAATTTTCACCAATCGATAAACTTTTTTATTTTTGAAAATATTTTTATACATGCAGCGAAGAAAATATAGCCAAATAATAGCAAAAGTTTTTGAATTTTTTTTTTCTAGAGCGTATCGTTTGGAAACAGCGATTTTTTTTTCAGACGTAAAAAGGTATCATCGGGACCCAATAGACCTCGCATGCGGATAGCGTGCGTAATAATACATTAGTAGTGGTAGATGGTTGTCGAAATTTAGAGTGTGCTGTATGTATTAAGAATTCTAAAACAATGAAGGGCCTTATTTGTAAGAAAATTGTGTATGATGGATACAAATCTGTAATACAAAGACCTAAAATACAAGGATTGTTATCATTACTATCAAGTGCTGAAAAAAAGGTAGGACAATCTAGCAAAAGAAATTTTGTCAAAAAATGGTATTTTAAATGGCGAAATAAAAATAAAATATCATATCGACTGTCGTAAACCCTACACAAATTCTCAAAACTATTATCATATTTTGCAATCAGACAGTGGCGCCGATCATTCCAATTATTGTGGCACTAAACTTAAATGCCATAGTTTTAATATTAGAAAAATGTGCTTTTTTGCAACACAAGTAAAAATAAAAAAAAGAAAAGTTTAATAAACAATCTGTTTAAACCAGTAATTTAAATATTATTATGTACCTATATAGTATAGTTGGTACCATTATATTAGGTTATATTTTGAAATGAAACAAAATACAAATTTTATCCTTATAAATAATGTTTAGGGTATTTATTTCTTTACATAGTACTGAATCTTTTTAGGTAGTGAAAAAGCTTCCTATCAAAAAATTAATAGCTGCCAGGAATAGAAATGACATTAATATGATATCTAAATTAAGTGGCTATAAAGATTTATTTGCGTTTGATGCGAAATATCATAAATTATGTTACAGCCACTACATAACTGAAAGAACCATAAAATCGCACAAAAATAGGAAAATGGTTCCCAATACTGCCTCAAACCTATCCAAAAATAATTCGACAATATCTACCTCTTTTGCAAGTATTGGTAGTGATGTTCAGATAGATCTTTTACTTCCTAAAGAAATGTCCAAAATTTAAACTTTATTACGAGCTGCCATACTACGTAGTGCAATGGCTTTATGTCAACCCAAAATTGAATTTCCAACATGTACTTATGTGAAAGAAGGCCTAAAATGTTGTAAGGAGTGTAAATCTCGTTCCTGCAATAACATTAAAGACTTTGAGGCAGAAATGGATGAAATTTACGAAGAATGCTAGTAATGAAGCGCCTAAATAACTACTTACATATTACATTTTTGGATCTAGTAAAGAAAATCACCCACGGAATTGGACGATTTTTAAATTTGCAATGTAAAATATACTTTAAATATTATTATTTAAGATAAAAAAATGCGAATGAAGTGGTTTCCACCAAGAAAATCGCAATTGAAAATATAAGAATTGGTCATTGTTTAACATTTTATTTTAACTATCTACGATTTACATGTAATAAATACATGCGTCGCTTCAAGACGTTTACAGTGTTGCCATACGGAAATATTACACAGCCCCACAAAAAAAAAAATAAATGTTCAGACTAGTGGGTCGGACATATGTACTCTCATGTATTTTTCGACGCTGAATCCGATTCCGAGCTCAGAAATGGCCCTTCACGTCTGGATTTGGCCCTAGGGGCCAATAATGGCCTCTAAAGGGCCTGAAAGATAGATTCCGAGGTGAAGCGAGGTCGAAGGTGTATTCTCAAGCCAAAGCCGGAATTGTGATCAGAAATTATATATTCCTGTTAAAAAAAAGTTTAACGAAGCCCTAGTTTATATTTTATGTACTATATGTTTCTCAAATTTAATTAAAAGACATAAAGCATTGCAATTTTTTGTTGCTCAAAGTGTTTTAAAAATGATGAACTCTTGAATGTATAATCAAAAAATAACAAATTCCGTGGGTGGTTTTCTTTACCAGCACCCAATAAAAAAAGTCTAATAAACCTACTAATAAGGTGGGTAATTAATAACAATGATTAATATTTTTTGAATGGGTTTATAAATCTACCTAACTGTTTTAAATATTTTAAATTTTTCTTTCCTAAAAACTTAATAGACTAAGATCTGCGATTAAACCTGTTGATAAAAAATAGGCCGGATGATCGCGTTGTTAAATTTAGCAATGGACTTAGCAATTGTTGTTACAACGGTTTAGAATGTTTAACAAAACGCATTGTTGGTTATTCAATGATTTTAGTAGGCAACCTATCAAAATCTGACATTTT
>JAHBCN010014717.1:0-22278 GCA_019359885.1 Listronotus oregonensis
GGAAACCCACCGAGATTCGGATGGACTTTTTTTATCTTCGTCTCGTCCATGCTATCCAAACTATTTATTCATATTTTATTTTTCGTGACGTAAAATAACATTGAAAGTCAAATTTGTATTTTTTAACGATTTTTTAATTTATTCAAATTTTTTTCAAGGCTTTTTGTGTAATTTATTTGGCAGATATTAGCTAAAACCCACCGAGATTCGGATGGACATATTTTATCTTCGTCTCGTCCATTATCCACACTATTTATTCATATTTTAGTTTTTTGACAAAAAATAACATTGAAAACTTATTCATTTTGGGGTCAAAATGAATAAATTATATTTAAAGTCTAATGAAAAAAACGCATACCTGCCTCCCCACCCCACCTACAAAAACAGACCTAGCAAATTTTTAAAAATCAATATTTTTTTAACAAAAGGAAAAAAAAATTGGGCCCCAAATTTTTTTACTGTGAAAAGAATTTTTATGTTTAAAAAAAAGGCCAAAATACGGTCAACTGAACATTTTAAATGGCCCATTCGTTTACACAATAAAACAAATAGAAGCACCTGTAAAATGCGAAAGACCACCTGGGGAGCGTGGGCTGCCACACAAAAGACCGTATGAAATATGACCCATTATGGTTAGTCACCCTTCTCTGCTGGAATTAAATAAAATTAATTTGGGTTTTTCAAGATCAATAAATTAAATTAATGGCTTTTCATATACATGAGCTGCACCCTTCCTTAAAATATAGCTAGCCTAAGTTCCTAAAAATGACGTCATGGCCGGAAGTCTGGCTGTCTGTTTAAAGTGACATTATGTCTACTGAGCTGTCATACTTTTTAATTGCTGCGCAAGTAGTACTATTAATATAATAATTTAAAAGATTAGAATATAAGTATGGCAGCAAAAAAAGAAAGTTCCAGATAATAATTTTTTCTTAAAGCCCATCTTTTGCTTCGCCCTCCCACTCTTCCCACTCCCCCTGTCCAATATGAATGGTAATATTATTTTTTAACACTGTTCTACACTAGAAAAAATTTTGAAAAAAATATATGTTGTTGAGCATAGTAAAGGTCACTTAAAAAAAATCGTGATAGTGTCTCTGTTTGTTGCTTTTATGGCAATTTCGTTTATTAATTTTTTTTAAAAACCAATCCGTGGTTTGTTGTAACTGTCATTTAAAAACTTTCATACAATCGAAATATTTTGCTGACAAATTTTTTTCGCTTATGATATTTTATACGACAAAATATTATTATTTTTTAAATTTAAACTGTCCAATTTTTGCAAATTGGGTACCGTTAGACACAGAATATTTCCAAGAATTTAAAAATGTAACACCTAAATGTCCAGGCTGTCTCATTTGCAAATTAAAAGTTAAGGCTTTTTTCGATAAAACCGGAAGTCATCGAAAGTCACCTGACTTGTCAAAACCTCAAAGTTGACGTGTTATGATATCCCTAAGCATTATTTTTCTTATTCTAAAAAGTGTAGAAAAAAAGAGGGTAAGCGACATGCTTCTGGATCAACCGGTATGATTAACTAAAAGTAATTGCGGCTAAATTATGAGACAACACTTCTTTAATCCATTCTACTATCATTATTTATCATATCACATTATTACTAATAAAAATAAAGTTTTATTTAAAAAATGTTCTGGCGCATCCGCCATAATTAAAACTACAAATCAAATTTTTTGCTTGATCTGCTTATTGTTCCTTTATTTTAGCATTACAAAAATCTAATAGATATGTTTGATTTTGACCAAGAAAATGCTAAAAGTGCTTTGACATGTCAATTATTTGCTTAAGTTTAAAGGCTTTTTGATTATGACTGTTTTATTTCCCCCGTACACAAAAATAACGAATTTGAAATTTGGATTAGCAGCAAGCATACAGCAATTATGGATACTTTTTCAGTTAGCCGCACGCTAACCGATGGCATAATAAAATAAAGTAAACTATTTAGTTAACTTAATGCTATCATCACTAACAATTTAATTTTAGATGACCTCGATATTTTTTTGCGCATCAGAAAAGCGCGAGGCTGATAACCCATATTATTTAAATACGAACCTTCCGTGTTATCGTGCCAAAATATTACAGCAGTTTCATATTGATTTAAAAAAAAATCGTCGTTGTTATAGAAAATAACATACTTACGTGTACCTATTACATTCAAAAAGATTATTTGTTAAATCGATAACTCGCATTTAAAGTTTGTTTGTGTCTGCTGCAAGGTACTTAAATAATTTATCGCTTTAAATTATATAACGCATAACAACAAATTAATTTTTCAACGATTATTAACCTTAATATTGTTGTTATTAAATATATTTGGCCTTGAACGGGCTACTAGCAACCAAAATAAACTTTAATATTTCAAATTTCGCGCGTTCTGCGACCGGCTGACTGATGAAATTTGACGTTCGACCGGCTGATTTGTCCACGTGAATACTCATATTTTTCCAGTCGCAGTGTGTTTATTTTATGTTGGTGCGTTTGTACGTTTAATTCCATTCCCCTCAGCTCAGTGTTTACACTATTTTTAGCCAAGTATTACGTATAGTTTTGTAATGGCCAACTCATTCGACCGGCTTAAGGAATTAAATCTATCCCGGGACGAAGTAAACCGCATCGGCGATGCCCTGAAAAATAAGGAATTCCGGAAACTTCTATGCGACTACGTCGAGGAAATCCAAGATCCCAAGAACCGACAAATATACGAAGACGAAGTGAAGCAAATTGAGAGAGAAAGAGGCGAGGAAGTCACTTTTTTGCATCCGACACCCGGTTATGTCATAAAAACAAGCGTTAACGGAAATCAAAAAGGGTTTATCAATATTTGCTCCAACGAAAATATAAATAAACCAACTTCTGCTCCTACAGTTAAAAAGGGTGCAAGAGGGCTACAGTGGTCTTTGCCCCATTCATTGTCACCCCCTCATGAAGACATTGATAACAAAGGAGTTCGTTGCCAGGTTTTTGATGTACTTTTTCACCCAGACACACTTCACCTTGCTAGCAAAAACGCAGATTTTCGTTCTATGGTCAACAACATAGCTCTAGAGGCAGTAGAAAATAATTTCAATGTGAATTTAGACAAAAAGAACCTAAAATTTCCAAAATTAAACTATAAGGGTGTGAAGAGAGCCAGCATAATGCGAAAACCTTGCAAAGAAGAACAGATTGAACGTAGTCCAGAAGAACAAGAAATTTTCAATAAGATTTACTCAGAAATAGATTCCCAACGCACTCGAATAATGCCAAAGGCAGCCCTAAAACAGTTAAAGCAAGAAGAAATAGCAGTGAAGAGAATTCAGTGTATACGACCCCAAAATACATAATAAAACATCGTAGCCATGTGGATATTCAAGATTTTACAGAGCATAAAAATTCAAAACTTAATGCTGCAGTCCCAAAGGAGCTTATAGTGGAAATAAATTTGCCCCTGCTCAAATCCTCAAGTGATATAAATTTGGATGTGACTGAAAAAACAGTACAACTTGTCAGTGAAAAACCTGCAAAGTACAAACTAAGTTTAACTCTTCCTTACCAAGTAAATGAGGTAAATGGTACTGCTAAGTTTGATAAGGAACTAAAAAAGTTGGTCATAACATTACCAGTTAAACGAAAAAGTTCATTTGAAATTACAAATAATGATAGTGGGGTGGAAAGTTGTTTCGAGAGTGACTTGAACAGTCCTACAAATCAGGAATCCGAGGAAGAATTTTTCGAAAAGGAAAATAACTTAGTAGTGTGATAGAAAATAGTGATAAACTGGTATGTTTAGTGAATGAACAGTCTAATGATGTCAGGACTAAAAAGGATGATGATTTTCTCAATGCTAGTGATCTCTACAACCTACCTGAATTTACCTGTAATGTTTTTGATAATATTGTAGCTTTTACCTTTAATGTTAAAAATGTGGATGAAAATACTGTTTTTAAAAGTTATTCTCTAGAGAACTCTCTAATCAAAGTTAAATTTACCAGTGTTAGCTCTAGTTTTTACCCTACTTGTTATGCATTTTACGTAAAATTTCCAAATCACAAATTCATCGAAGAGGAGGTTACAGTTGAAACGTGGGATAATAATGTCATTCTACAAATACCTTTGTTGGCTAGTGATAATCAGTTATTGTCATATTTTTATGGCATTAACGAAGATAATTTAAGTGAGCTCTATATAGAAGAACCCGCCATTTTAAATAAGATATTAGAAAAAGCTTCTGAAGATTCTGCTGAGCAAAGCAAAGGGGATCTGAAGCCACAAGAAAGCAATAGTAGTTTAGAAAATTCAGCAGACAGAAAAGAAACACTATCAGTAAACCAAGAAAAAGGTGATCAGTCCAAAAAACCGAGATACGAAGAAGAATCACACGATGAATGTGAGGATATGAAAATCCCAAAACCTGTGAGCAGAGCAATTGACATTTTGGCAACTTCTTATGAGTCTAGCGGAGATGAACTCAGCGCCAGCAGTTTTTCTCCTAGAAAAAGCAAAGGAATATTAAAAAGAATATCGAACAATAGATCTAAATTTGGTAGAAGTGTTTCCGAGTCGAGTTTGGATGATTTTATGTGTTCTTCATTTGAAAATTACCATGGAAGTATCGAATGTGTTCCTGAAAATGAAAGGGAAGAAGAAGAAGAAGTCATGTCGTCTAGTATGAAGAAAACTGTCAGATTCAATGATCATGTTACAAAACAGCTATTTAGGTAATAATATTTACTTTTTTATTATTACTTTTTGTTTCTTTAGAGATTTTATAAGATACAGTGTGTCCAAAATTCTGGTCTCTAGATATACAGGATGTCTCATGTACTTGATAATGTATTTTAAAGGGTCTTAAATATCTTAGTCATTAGCCATACTTAAACAAGCATCACACAATAATTAAAACACAAACTTTAAATTTTCAGAAATATGATGGGTATTTAATTTTTATACCATTTTTAAGTTTCTGAAACACCAGTAAAAACGATAAAACCAAATTTTTCTAGGGTCAATTGACTGCACAAGCACCATTTTATACCCTGAGACCTATGGGGAGAAAAATTAAAAGAATAATTTTGACTAAATGATTAATTTTATATTAAAAAATATGAAGCTGATAATGAGCAAAAAGAGCTTGAGGAAAACTCTAGGAAAAATCGAAACGTTGGAGACTTCAGAGGACACCCTGTATGACTTGCATATATCAGACATACTGTGTACCTTTTCTCATTTTTTTTTAATTTGATATTTTTTCTAAGCAAATTGCATCAGATTGGACTTGGTGCATATATTTTAAAAGTGCTATCTTAAATAAAAGTAATCTAGTCTTTGTTCTGTACATCTTTATATAAACAATAGATTTACCCACTTAAAAATCCAAATTTGAAGTAAGTATACATTTGATTAAACAAACAAAAATACTAACATTTATTATATTGTCTACAAAATTCTGTTATCACAAAAAACCCAGACAATAATAAATTTTTAAATTGACCTATTTAAATTGTTTAAACAATAAAGGGTTATGATAAGATAAAAATTAACTGCCCAATTAAATATTTATCAGCAATTTCTATAAGCCACATACATAATGCTTGTTTAATTTTAATAGGTATATGTACCTTCACCATTTCGTCAAGAATAGGACATATTGTTTTTTTTTATCAGGGTGAGAAGTTCTAGTTCATTAAATTAATAGTTAGAGTTTAAGTTAAAATATAGATACGAATTTCTAAAATTAGATCAATTAATTCGCTGTTGGAAGACAGTGTGTTTCTCAGAAAGTTACTAATATTGAGATATCCAACATATATTTTTGGTTATTAATGTACTTAATGCCGTTTTTTACACGTCTAACCATTCTAACTACAATTTTGTGAGTAAAAATATTGAACATGTTTCGTAAGTATTCTCAAAACTTTGGGAATTACCCACAGCTACGGGGAGAGACTGTCTGTGAAAATTTTACTTTTTATTATTTTGAAATATTATAACTTTGAAATTTTTAAAAGTGACAATTCCAATTGAAATTTTCCAATGGCACATTTATAGTCATAGGATAACTGGTTAAATTTACGCAAAATGTTATAGGCAAAGTTTTCAAATAAAATTTAGGTGACAATTAACAAGTTTTAATGAAATACAGAAATTTTCGGGGTAATACCACGAGTGCTTAAAAATTACCAATAATTTTCATGAATGCTTGTTATTTATAATTCGTATACCTAACATAATTTGTATAACAAGTTTGAACGAAAATTATATGGTTAATTTTTATACACGAGCAGTATTTAGAGAGAATATTTCTAAAATGGAGAAAAATGGAAGTACCTATTATACTATAAAGATGTTTTTTTTTGTCATACAATTTTCAATTTCATGCAACATAATTAAAACTGGGTATAACTGAAATCGTTTTTTTAATTACTTTATCCATTTCTTTATCATGTACATGACCAAATCGACTCATTTTGACTGATTTTGACGTTTCTAATTGCCAATACAAAGAAACAGGTTCGATTGTTCGTTTTTGTAAGTAAGTGAAAATACCACGTTGTCTAGGCAACGTGAAATTTCCGATGAAATTTTTTTTTAACGTGTCTTATGGGAAAATTTATACATAAGTGAAATATTCAATGAAATTTATGTGACATTTTTAAAGAAAAATTGAAATTTTACAATCAGAAATTTTTACCTAAAATTTAACTTTTATCGTTTTGAAATATTTTAACTTTGAAATTTTTAAAAGTGAAAATTTCAATTGAAATTTTCAAATAGCACATTCCTAATCACAAAAATAATAAACTATAGGTTAGGTTATCGAATTTTCGAGAGTAACTTTCTGAGCTCGCTTCCAGGAAAAAGAGATAGCTCAAAAAGATTGCAGAGGTTATAGGGGAACGTGTGTAGATTTACTCTGTTCTATCCTTCGAGAATATACCTCAACTTTTTTCCTAAACCAGGGGCTTCCTTTTTACTTGATATTGGTCGGCACCCTCCCCCAAAATTGTTTGTTTTTTAAAACATTTGTTTTTTTCCAGGTCAAACTCCAGTATTCTTGGTCAAAAGAAGAAAAATCAACGTAAAGCCCGCAACAAAAAACGCGCCTGTGAACGTCGTTACAGCGAAAGTGAAGCCTCAGACGTCGAGACCAAGAAGGAGAGAGATTACCAGACTAATAGTGACGTAGAGACGGAAAATAAGGTGCAGAACAACGCCGCTGAGCAAAAGAAAGATGACGTGGATATTTTCCACTTGGAAATGAACAGCTGAAGGTTTGATTTGATCGAGCTAACGCACAAGCGCTCACTCTCACCGCTTTTTATTTTGTAGTTTTGTTATAGACGATCTTTAGTATTTTGCTTGTTTTTTTCTTAACGAGTGTACAACGGACTTTTACAAGGTTGGCAAGTGTCAGACAGGGTGGTTAAAACCGGACAGGTCAAAATCAGTTTTAGTGGTCAAAATTGGTCAAAACTTAAATGATGCACATTCTTTTTGGTATAAACATATTTAATTCAGTCTTTAAAAGTTTAATTTGCATAAAAACAAAAACGGCAACTCAAAAATCACAAAAAATTGCGCAAAAATTAACAGGTACATAACATGTAACCTATACCTGTCAAGAGTTAGGTATGGGACCATATAGGTTTCAAATAAAAAAAGAAATTATACCTCAAATTAAATTCCCTGTTATAAAAAACATTATGAAGGTTCTCTTCATCACTTAAATCAATAAATTCGTTTTTTGTTTTTGATCCACTGTTTATGTTCAGAGGTGCTGCTGCATGTTGCCTTACCGTGTCGTCCGCTCACAAGTTGTGCGTGTGCCGATAGTTACATACTTCGATAATAGGTCATCATAGCGATACATGGTTGTCAGACTTTAAAAAAATTATTCGTAGTTTTGACCAGTGGTTTCAACCTGTTTTGGATGGTTAAAACCAATTTGGACCACTGCCCTGGTCAAAAACGAACAAAAGTGTTTTTTGCCAACCCTGGTCTTTTAACATGTTTTTTTACAATGAACCTTGATACCTTTATTTTAACATCCCGTTTTTTATTGAACTTGGGGATTATATGAAACATTAAAGGTTAATTAAGTGTCTCACATTCTATACCCAAAAGTCAGTTTTGAGATTAAAAAAGTTAATAACCTTGCTTTTTCTCTTTAAAACTGAACTTAGTTAATTCTACTGTTCTGTTTAAAATTGTTTGTTGCTTTTTATCTTTTTTTAAGGTGTTTTTGCATCTACTTTAAATATAACTTAATTTATACCTACTTACCATTTATAAGTTTCTAGGAAAAGAAAGAAGAATGTTAACCCTAGAACTATAAACACATTTTTTTACCTGTGAACTACAAACCGGGGTAAATATTTACTCCTTGGAATTTTTGCTCTTAAAATCGTTCTGAAGGCAGTAATGTGACTTATAAGTACTCGAATTTTTTCGTTTTTTATGCCCAAAAGATTGTTGAAGAGCAAATTCGATTTTTGTAAGATTTAGTTGGTTAAAAATTGATTTAAATGTAGGTTTTAAAAAACAGTCATTTAACAAATAAAAATGTATAACTATTTTTTTAAACAACCGATTTTTAAATTTCCAAGGGGCTTTCAAAGAGGACACAGAAGGCTTTAAGAAAAAATATACCATCAGGATGTTTTAGTCTATTTATTTGGATTTTTGGAAATTTATACCAATTCAGAATCGGATCAATGGAAAATCCATAAAATATTGGTTTTTAAGAATGTGTCTTTGTTTAAAATGAAATTATTATGCTGTACAAAATACATATACATATTTTATCATTTTTTTAAATTAGTTTGGAGTATGTTTTTTAATATTCCTATTTAGTCCAGTAAATAAAGGAACAAAGCTGTAAATAAATCTGTACAGTTTTCCCTTGTCGCGCAATTCTTAGGTCTTCAGGAATGCTTTCGAGTGAAAAAAAGTCTATCAACATTGACAGGTGGTAAAGGGCTGAAAATGGCCCCTCAAGACCCGGAAAATGGGTTTCGCGCTAGTATCTCCCAAAATATGTGAATTGGAGAATTTTTGTTTAGAAAAAAAAATGAACATCGCCTTGTAATCTAAAAAAAATGATTCCTATTTTTTTTTTAAATCAATAGTTTTCGAGATAATGGGACCCAAAAGCCGCCTCATTTCAGCTGCCGCTCTACCGCTAAAATGCCGCTATCTTCATGGATACACTTATAAGCGGGCGGACGAATTATCCCATTACTCGGGCAATATTATACATTTTTTAATTATTCAAAGTTTATCGGAATGGGAAAACCCGTACCTATCATTGCATATGAGTTTGGGTTCATTGTGATTTTTCTAGAATATTAAAAAAAGCGGTCAAAGGTTTTTTTTTACAATATTTTGAAAGTATCTCATTAATTTATTGATATTTAAAAAAAAAGGTTTCTCATTAATATTTCTTTTTTATAATAAGACCTTAGCAAGTGCTCAATGATCCCAGAAAATTTCCTTTACCATCTTTTTTGCGTTTTAATAAAAAATTCTGTGCCCATCTGCATTATTTAGCTGTTTCCATTCGAAACTACCACATCTATCCAGTGTAAATTGTTATGGATTTTTCGACGGTCGTTTTTGCGATAGAATGGTAAGGACCATTTTTGTAGATTTCGAGGTAATCTTCATTTATTGCCTGAACAAAAATTCTCCAATTCACATATTTTGGCAGACATTCGCGGGAAACTCATTTTTGGGACTTTGGGGGGCCATTTTCAGCGGGTTCCCACGTCGGAAACGTGATAAACTTTTTTCGTTCGAAAGCATCCGCGAAGACCTAAGAATTGCGCTACAAATAAAAAATGTGCAGGTTTATTTACAGCTTTGCGTACTTTTAGGTCTTCAGTTACTGGAATATTTTTTTCCCAAAGTCAAAAATTATTTCAAATAAAACTTGGAAGAGATCCATTGTAATACATTTGACTTAATAATTTAAACAATTTTTTTTAAATGCATGTAGAAAAATGCCGTAGCGACACCTATGGTACCATAATTGTACCATTTATTTGCTTTACATATATTTCAGTAGTAAATCTGTAACATTACCTTCAAAAATCTAGATATTTTTTTCTGATGATCCCAGTCAGGACATTAGAACAAAGTTATAAAATAATTGTATTGTCATCGGCTCTTGGCCCCTGGACAAGTTTTTAAATTAATCAGACTTCTTTAAGTAGGTGAAAATTACGTTGAAAGATTCTGTTACATACATACATACACGGTGTGGAGAATCCAAAACCGAACATAGTGATAAAGTGTAATGTATCAAACAGAAACGGACAACCCCTTTAACTGTGTGAAAGAAGTGAGACAAAGCTTTGCAATGTGTCGATACTTGTATCAAGCGCTGTCCCGAACAGCGAAGACAGCGATTCGAGGCATACGGCAACCTTCGTCGAGCGTACGCTGGTTAAGGTATTTTGGTGCGTATGTCCTAGTTTAAATTCGATCTCACTCTGTTTTAATGGTTTATTTATTTTCTTTGTTGCGAAACGTCCCTGTTCGGTTTTAAACTTTCCACACCTGTATATACAGGTTAAGCTTATAAAAGCATGATAAAAAGGTATAAGACAATTTAAAAAATTAGTTTAAGGTCTTTTTAACTCATCGTTTAAAGATTTCTTTTAAATTGGAAGTTAAATGTACAGAAAATTACGACCAAATTATAACTATGTTAGAAATTGACAGCATTACTAGCCATGTGATTCAGACGGTTCATTTAATCAGACCGACGTGACCATTGGTGTTCTGGTTGGTAATTAACTTCTTAAAATGCCGTTGTACACCCACAAAAAATCTGCATTTCTTAGGACAAGTTACTGCAATTTGTATTAGGTTTTGTAGTATTAGTAGATACTTCCGCTAATTCCGATTGGTTTTTCAGATGGATTATTTGGTTTGTCAGATGTGTACCAAGTACAATTAAAAAAAATATATGGTGAATGATAGTTTACTAAAAATTGTATTGTTATTAAATTTTACACTTATTGTTATTTTTATTTTATACATGTTTCCATATGTACTAAAATACTTTTTATTGAAAATAAAATTTTTAAAAATGCAAGAGGTTTTTATTTTTTAGACTGGTTTATATTTTGTTTGCCCTCAAAACCTAATGTTTTTTACACATTTATTACGACCACTTGATAATTGTTTATATATGTGGCTTCATCTATTCTTAATCATAAATTTAATCATAAAAAATCGAAAAATAGAGATATTGACATGTTTTTTTTTTTAAATTTTGTTCCATTTTACGGTGGATTTACGAATCTTTTAAGTAAAATTCAAAAATCAAATTTTCGGTGTTAATTTTTGTTTCGAAAATAAAAAAATGGGTAATTCGGTAAGATATCTTCTTCAATATCATACTATTTTTTCCTTAAAAGGCATGAACAAACACAAAATTTAAAAAAATAAGCTAAAATGTCATCGTTAAAAAATTGTCATTTTTTTGTTTTTAAACTAAATCATCTCATCGAAAAATTGATTTTTTGTAAATATTGAATTGAGGTGTCCGTTACTTTGTGATAGTTCATTTTTAACTAGTAAATGAGAACACAGTTTTTACTTTGTTTACTATAACTATATTAATTAATTTATAAAACAGTGACTGCAGTTTCGTAGTACTACTACATTATCAAACTGAAAGTTTTAAACAAATCAAACAAACCCAACTTAATCTTAAATTCAAATAAAGCCAAGATGGGAATTCGGACTGGTATGGTCATTTAATGTTTTGAAAGGGTTTTTATGGTACTTAAAATTTAATCGATTTTAAAATATTAGTTTTTTTTTTTGGGCGAATGTTATTTTTAATTTCCCATCAAAAGAGTGTCCTGATTCTAAAAATGGTTTGCAAAATTTGAATAGTTTTTTAATAAAAATGATGACCTATGTTCCTTATATGTAGTTTTAAAGCTACCAGTTTGTCCAAATATAGGCTATTACATTCATCGCAATTTAATCTATAAACTCCTGATTTTTTAAGCGGAGGGTTTTTTTTTTTACATTAAAAAAATAATTGGGATAGTTTATATGATGGTCTAAAGGCAACTTGAATATTGTTTCTTGTTAATATATGGGCTTTTTATCTGAAATTGTTCCAAAATATGTTAATGTAGTGTATTTTTTATCTTGTTTTGTTTTTATGAGGGGATATTTGATGTGTTGTGTTTGTTTCGTTTTTTATTCACTAGTCTATCAATCATTTTAAAACCCATAACCGTTGTTTTTTGCAATTTGTTTAATTACATTAATTTCTTTCGTGAGACTGTTATAATCAAGGAATGGAGAATGCTCTATGTATCATAGATCTGTAGGCGGCAAGTTTATGTGACAATGGATGTGATGAATTATTTGGTATGGTTGTATCGGTGTATGTTGGTTTTCTAAAAATATCAAAGGTGTATCTATTGTTGTCTTTTGAAAAAAGAAATATCTAGAAAATTTATTCGGTTATTTACTTCTTTTTCCATTGTAAATTTTACTTTACTATGTAGGTTGTTCAGTTGATTTAATGTATCTTTTAAATCATTATCGTTACCCGTAAAACAGACAAGTATATCATCTACATATCTATACCAAAATTGTATATTATCTGCGTATTTAGTTTTCAGAAAAGACTCTTTCAGATTAGACATAAAAATTTCGGCAAGAAGGGACTAAGTGGAGAGCCCATAGCTAACCCAACTTTTGTTTATAAAATTTGTTGTCATACTGGAAATAGTTTTCTGAAATACATAGTTCAAAAAGGGATAAAATTTCATCTTTTTTAACCGGATTGACATTTATGTTTGACAGTGAATTTTCTATTATTTTTAAACATTATTGGAATATTCGGGAACATGTTAACTACGTCAAAAGACACTAGAAAACTATTTTTAGGAATGCTAAAATCTTTAAGTTTTTTGAGTTAGTTCTACTGAATTTTTAACTGTATTTTTTGGGCTGAACATTGTATAATCTTTGTAAATATGGATTTAATTTGAATGATAATTTACTTAAGGGGCTGTTTATATAGGAGACAACAGGACGTATAGGATTATTTTCTTTATGAATTTTAATTAAGCCATATAATTTTGGAGGTGTGGGATTCATATTGATTATAGAAAATTTTTTTCTTTCTGAGAGTATAGCGTTAACATCTTTTAAGGTATCTTTTAATTTTGTTTGAATTTTTAAGGTAGGGTCATTTTTTAGAATAACTGGATTTTCTTTTTGTAAGAAGTTGAAAATTTTTTTATCATGTTCATTTCTTGGTAACACAACAATAGAATTCCCTTTGTCCGCCCTTGTCATAATTAAATTATTTTCTTTAATTTTTGATTGGATGGATTTAACTGTGTTTTTAATGTGGTTTGGTAAGTAGGTAGGGGTGTTTATAATAATCTGATTGATTCTTTCTTTGGGGAAATTATTGTTTGGTATATTTTCTAAAGACAGTTCAACTTCACAGACAAGTGTTTCACGTACTTTACTATTATTTATACCGGGGTTAAATTTTGGACCATTGTTAAGCAATTTAGTTTGGGTTCTGAGAAATTTGTGTCTGATAAATTAATAAATCTTTCATAAAAATTTATAGGTGCAAGAGATTCATCCGTTATTTTATTTGCATTTTGAATGTTAATCAAGTTCTGAATTTTGTTACATTGTTTTATATACTTTTTGTGGATAATTATTGATATGATTTTTTGTAGTTTTGATTTTTTTCCCCAAAAAAATTAGAATAATTATTTTTTTCGATTTTACAATTAAAAATAGGTGGAGCCATACATCTAAACAATTACCGACTACTTTAATATAAAAGCACGCGACTGGAAGCTTACGCTTTTTCGTGGGAATCGACCCTAGTGGCGTTGAAAGAGTGTGTTTTTTCTCGTGAAAATCCAAGGGGAACTCGCCACCAATTAAGGAGGTCCGGTAAAGGCCTGAATCCCTGTTGTTTTACGTTTTGTCTGGTGCACGAGGTTGTCTTTCGAAGGCGGAAGATTGGTTGCGCGCGCAGCGTGGGACGTCAGACTGACAGCAAGCTGGTTGTACGCAATACCAGTAGTCCTTCGTTTGACTGATTTTATTTGTGCTCTTTAATTAAAAACACTAAAAAAGTATAAATTTGTGAAAAAAAATCGGAATTTCTAAGGGCTACAGAGCCATCCAGACTTTCTACCGACACAGCTCACGTAGCGACATTGCAACGTGTGACTGAAAAGGGAAGAGCTGGCGAATTGACTTGGATCAAAGCCATAAACATAGCAGTTCAGTTCAGTTTTGTATGGAGGGTAAAGGTAAAGAGGATCATCTCTTATGGCTGTTTGGCTTAAAAAGTGGCCCCAGGGCCCCGATTCTGTAACCAATTTTTTTGACATTCCTTTTCCCTATCTCTTTCGAAACAATGACAAACTTATGAGTTACTTGTAAGCGCAACAAAGACAAGTGATCCCTATTTTGACATTCTCTTTCCTTATATTTTTACAGAATCCCAGCTCAGATTAGCATTAAATAAAGAAGCGCTGGTCCTCCTTATTTTTAGTCTCCATGGTTGCCAGTAGCTTGATTTTTGTAGAAAGCGTTGTGTGCTATTTTTGCCTTGAGCATTCGCCAAGTATTGTCATTTCAAGGAAGTGCTATTTTTTTTCTAGTTAGTTCATTAAAACAAAGTTATGTACCTATTAATTGTATTGCCATAGTCTCTTCACCCCTATACAAATTTTCAAGTTAATTAGACGTCTTGAAAATGAATTTAAAAGATTCTGATACATAGATACATACAGGTAAAGCTAATCGAAGCATGCTAAAAAGTAATATATTTATTGTTACCATAATAAATACCTTTGCTTAAGGTATTTTTACAGTTTTAATTATGTCTTCCGTAAAATTTTCTTGTAGCAATTTTTCTACAGGGTAGCAGGTCAATAGAATGTCCTATAAGTAGAACATCGTGTCTGTAATCACCACTTAAGTAGCATTTAATTAAATTTTCGGTAAATTTGCAACAACATAATCTATTAAACTATATTAAAGTAGTTATGGTCACCATTTTGTCAAGAAAATTACTTATGGAAGTCTGCACGTAACAGTGTTGCCGATGTACTAAAGAATCATTACTCTTGGGTATAATTGCTACTTGGATAGTTTCCTCAGACGAAAAAACGTTACAGAAAATATAAGGAACTACTTTTCCACCCATTTTTTTAAAACTATGCATGTGTCCTAATAGAATAAAACAACTTATTATTAGGTATTTTTTATTATATAAATAATTTACAAGTAAAACATAAATTTGCTTGATTTTACTACAATTATTTTCAAAATTAGGTTATTTATTATTTATTCAACCTACTTATGGCTAAAACATTGACTATTTTGTACACTTAATTATTTTATAATATTTATGACATTTTCATTTGAGACAGACGTAAGCAAAAACAAATAAAGGAAAAGTCTCTTCATTAGTCAGTCGCGTTTATAACCATGGCTACAACTTTGCGATACATCTTTTGTTTTTGCTTTCGTAATTTTCAAATGAAAATGACACGAATAAAGGTCAAAACGTTAAATTCTTTACTTAAACCAACAAAATTTCTGCAACTGCTCGCAAAAACAAGGGGGGGGCCCAAGGGTAGTAAACTTTTAAAAAGGAGTGCTCGATTTTTTCTATTTGTCCGCAAAATATAAGTTATGTTTGACGTCACCGTTTGCCCATTTTGCCCAGAAGGCAGATTTATTTTATTAATTTTTGTTAAAAATTCAACTTAAAAACTATTTTGGATATGTACTTTCTATTAGAACTGTATGTATAATATTTTTAAAAAAATTAAGACTTTATATTACTTGTAAAAAAAAACAAAAAGGCAAACAGATTAGTCACAAATACGAATTGACATTTAAATTGGTTTATATGGGCTTAAATGGGATCGAGCACTCCTGTTAGGTTTATTACCCTTGGGCGGAGCCTATTTCCAAAGTGTACAATCCCGAAATTTCATCCAATGTCAATTCAATAAATTGTCGTATATAATTTTTAAAATGAGCAGTATTTTTTTGTACTGTTATCAGAGGGTTTATAAGATTGTTTATAAATCGAATTTCGTTTTTGGTAATTTGTCTTTTCTTTAAGAGCGTTTAATTGTCTTTATTTATTTAATTGTAGTAATAGTTTGGGAAAAAAATATCCATAGATCAGACCTAAGGATGGGAATATTCAAAAAAAGGTAAAAGCATCAAATATGAGTCCAACCATAATTAATAAGAAAAACGCAGTAAAAGAAAGAAATTTGATGTCAATAACGTTATTACACACTATGGAAAAAAGTGAAAGATTCGTCTTAGATTTAACTTTTATAAATTTGTTTTGGAAAGAGAAAGCTCAGGAGAAAATACTTAAAATACCTTAGGCGAAGCCAGTGACGTACCCAGGGGGGGCAAGGGAGCATTTGCCTCCCCCTAAAAAAAACTAGAAAGATTTTTTTAAGACCTCGGCCGAGGCGCGCGGTTGTTTGCCTTTCCTTTGCCATTTACGAGGGCGCCGAATCCTTGTTCTTTTAACGATTTTAACGACTTTTTGGTTAAAATTGGGCGTGGTACTACCAAAATTTTCCGGATTCGCCAGACTGGCCCCCGGCGGGTATGGCTTACCCCCAAAACTTTTTCTAGGTACGACACTGCGCGAAGAGCGCGGCTTAATAATTTAATTTTTTGCTATAAGTTTTTTGAAATCCAGCACAGAATAATCAAATTTTGAAAAGAATGCTTTAGTTTTAATTAATAAGTTAATAAAGCAATATAAAAGATTGTGTACTATGTAACTAGGCCCCTTTAAACTGTAATGAAAATTATTTTAAAATTAGGTCCGACCAATATCAGCACGCGAAGCGAGAGAGAAGGGATATACTCTGGTTTTCTTTCTCTTTCGCACAATTATTTACCCGCCGAGGCGACAAGCCTGCCTCCAGTTGTTATTTAAAAATAGTTTACACTATCCTACACTTTTTGTACACACCTATAGCTAAACTATACCTTTGATAAAAGCGCTTTATGTAAAAACAGTGTAAACTACAGTAAAAGTTTTTTAAACCCCCTTATCCCGGCGAGGGGCACTAAGTGCCCCCTTCTCAGTAAAACAGTAATTAACTTACTTATTCGGCACAAATACCCCCCTTCCGCACATCTAACCTAGGGCTGGGGTGTCAACCCCTTGCTACTACAGCGTTTTTGGTTATTTTTAATTTAGATTGTAGAGATATGGACGTAAATGCAGAAGTTGCTCTAATGGTGCACAAAGCGCCCCGTCGCGACAAATATGTGGTAAAAATTTTTTTAATTATTTACAATTTTTGTCATCCTGATTTGCCAAAAAAAGGAGAGATTTTTTGAAAAATATTTTTCTTTGAATTTGTTGAAACTGCCCAAACAGAACGAGTAAACTTCGAGTTTAAAACCTTTCCCTTAAAATATGGGTCGCAGAAGACGTCCAAGGAGTCATCCCAGAAGAAAAGTGGGGACGCTGTTGTTTTTGGGCCGAAAGCAAAAAGAATAAACACTACAATAATATGTAGCACTTGTAGAAATTTGTTTGTAAAAAACATTTTAATCAAGAATTTTTAAAACTGCTCAATAACAATTGATGAAGATATTTCCCTAGTTTTTGAAATATGTATATTTTTCTTCAAATCTTTATATTTGATCTTTTTTAGGATGTTTTATTTGTTTCACTGCATTTCTTTTATTTGTTTAATTTTTCGTAAGAAATTAAATTACTTAATTTTTTTCTTTTTTTGGACCCTTTTTGTACCTAAAAAATATAGTTATAATTTAATTTTTTTTTGTTTTTTTCTTACTGTATGTACATTATTTGTACATTTGGAGATATTGTAAAATAAATAAATATATACCGTATATTACTTTTACTTTGAATAGTTTTACATATTTTAAAAGTTAGGTGCATAAAGTGGGCCCTTGGACTATTTACGTATAAAAAATTGGCGCGCCTACTTAAGGGAAAATTGCATTAGAAAAGGTATAAAAAATGGGTGTGTTAAAAAAAATCCTGGACAGGCTATTTTTAATTATTCATTAAAAAATGATTTTTAAACAAATTTGTAGTTGTAGGCGTCTAGCGCCCTTTTGACCCACTTCCCAATGATATAGAGAATTAAAATTTAAAGGTAGGTAGAAAACCTCAATAGCATCTCCCAAATTGAATTTCAAATCGCTACCCCTTCCCCTTCCCGAGGAGAGTAGAAAAAAGAAAACCGGGAAATATATCGAAACGCAGTTTTCGGGAAAAGTTAGAAGGAGGTCGGGACTAACTCCCTTACATTTAACGTTGCTACAGGGCGTTACGGGAAAGCTGTTCAAATCACTTTTAAAAACTTTAAATGCAAATATCTCGGAAACGGTGCTACGGAGAGCCTTATAAATGGCATCCCATGTGACCCTTATAGATCCCTATGGACTCCGCGAAATATAGTCCCGAAAATACGTATACAAAATTTATAGGTTATTTTAAGCAAACGTGACTTTGACGTGCAATTACGCCGGATAAATGTGTTGGCGGAAAACACGGTTAAATCTGATTTAAAGGGTTTATATAGCTTAACCAATCGATAAAAATTTGAAAATTTCAGCTGAAGGTTACGTAACTTATCTCGAAAACGCAGCAAAATGGAGCCTGACAGGTCTCTCTTGGGGAAGTGATCCTCCCCCTCCCCAAATTCCCTTGCTAAACCCCCTCTACTCCGTGACATTTTGGATGACTTTGAAGAAGATTTGGGATTAGTATTTTTAATTTCAAAAACTATAAAAGATACAAAAAACTTATAAAAGCAAAGTTGTAGCTTTTACCATTTTAAGCAAACAAGGACTTCCATGTTTTTTTGCTAACTTTGATAGTTTTCGAGATAGAGACAAAAAAAATTGTTTAATAATTAAAAATAGCTTCTTTAGGATTCTTTTAGCAAACCCATTTTGTACATTTTCTAATATACTAAATTTATTTTAAGATACCTTTCATTCTATTATTAACCCGGTGAAGGTCTATTTCGGGTCGGATCTTAGACTACTAGGGTACGCTATTTTTAAATTATATTTGTAAGCATTCCCTAATGATTGTTGGTTGACCTAGATAATGGTTTATTGATTGCTTATATTTTTAAATATATAGATATAAATTAATAAAATCTCCCGGGAATATAAAATCACATACATATTTGTCTCCCTTATTATAGAGTCTCTTGGTAAAGAAAGGTCACACTTTGTTATATCTATATTAGTATTTGTACAAAATTAGTTAAACATATTCAAAGGAAGTAATATTATTCCTTTGGTAATTTGTTACATATACATATTGTTTACATAACTTAGTTTCATTCGACTGGGATGGGTCATAAATGGTCATTGTCATAAATTGAGATTAGAACTCGAAAACGATGTTATAAATCACAAGCAACTTAAAAACAAAAATTTGCAAAGATTTAATGCATTTAATATTTTACTGTTGTTACCCCAGTTGAATCAAGCTCTATGTTATTCCCGATTTCTTTTCTCTAAGCTTAAACAAAAAAATCACATCTGTTTGACAAACAATAACAATTTAATGAAGCTAAGCTAACCAACGCAGTTAAAATACATAGAAAATTTTTATGGTGTTTTTTTGTCTTTATCGCCACCCCAAAAGATGCAAATTCTAAAGAAAGGGTTGTTTTAAATTTAAGATGGCGTTGGTGTAATACTTTTTTACATTTAATATTCCAAAGATGTATAGAAATTATTTAGGACATTTGGATTAAACCAGGTTTTAGATTAAATGTAAGTTATCAATTTAGTCTGTGTGTGCCTCGATTTTTTTGAAAGAACTTAGTGTATACAGGGTTTTATAAAAAATGTGGAAAATCTCCCGAATATTAAAATAACACGTGAAAAAAATACTAGAAGTTTATTTAAACTTTTTTCGTATAGGCCTTCCTTTGCAAAAAATATTGGCTCCCAAAGAGCTCTAATGAAATAAAGTTTTTTTGGACCTAATTATTAAACCACCAGGTGTATTTCTAACATGACCCCCTTTTTTACGCCCTGTATTGATAAGAACTTCGTTTTTTAAAACCCTTTTGTGTCACTAATCCTAACCGTTTTTGAAAAACACCTCACTTTTATACATTATTTATACGAAACAAGTTTATATGAACTTGTTATATTGTTTTCACGCTTTTTTTTTTCATAGAGATTTTCCACATTTTCCCGACAACCTGTCGAAATGGTCTGGTTACTGTCCAAATATGGATAGTAACCAGATTACTACTGAGTATAAATTAATTGTCTACTACTATCTAGAGCGTCACAGCTTAAACAAACACTGTCGGTCAGTTCATTTTACTTTTCAAATTCCTACTGTAAAAGGTAAAATTTTATTATTTAAACATTTCTTTTAACTGTATCGTGCTTCTAGCAGTAGCGGCTCTAGGATTTTATTTTTTAATCTAAAAAGCAAAAATTTTCAAAAAAGTTGTTTTTTTGGGGGGGAAAAATCGAACTTTTAAAACTGATTCCCCAATTTTTTTTCGTGAATTTTCGCAAAATTATCTTTTTTTTGCAAAATTTGAAATATGAACATGAAAAGGAACAGGAACATTTGATCAGATTCACGAAAAAATCAAATAGAGCATTTGCCCTGGGGTGCTTTTAAAAGGGTCATTTTTTTTGCAAATTTTAAAATGATTTTTTTACCAAAGTGTTCTGTTTGAAACTTATAGCATCTGGTATATATTTGGTGTGGGTCCCATGCTTAACCATTTAGATAAATAAAAATAAAAATCCTTGAGCCGCCACTGGCTTTTACTAACATATTACCTATTTACTTTAAGAAATAAGTTCTAAATGCATTTGCCCAAGAAAGTCTGGAGGTTAAAGGAAGATCCCAACAATGGGCCGTTCGTTAGTCCCAATATACAAAGAATTGTCACTAAGGTCCCAACAACACATTGAAATTTGGAGCAGAGTCGGAGTCTTCTGTTTTATTGTGCGATGGCGCGTATCCTTTTATGTATTTTTATAAAATAAACATCAATCATTTTATTATTACACCACAATATTTCTTTTTTGCTTTTTTTAATGACATAGTAAGTGCCATGTTAAATCCTTATCTTGCACAGCCCCTATGCTTTTGTTTATTAAATTATGCTTGTGGTAAAAAATTCGACATTTCTGGTTAATTTTGTCGAAGTTACCCGCATGAAGTGACACTATTTTATTGTACTTTTATACAAATTATAAATTTCTTAAATATTTTTTAACTAACTAACACTATCTTGCCCCTCTTTTATTACAAAATTGGTGATAATTATACTAAACTATCATAAAATACATAAAACTTATCAAGAATATTCGTGTTTATATTTATTTTAAATAAGTTTATTGGTAAAAATACAATATTAAAGCAAATAAAAAAATCTAATATTACACAATTAAACCTAGTAAAGTAAATAAAATATGATAATAAATAATTTTAATTTTTTTTTATAATAGTTTCGTTTAAACACACCACCAATGTTGTGCAAAAAAGAAAAAGTTTGAATTTGGAAAGTTCAAAATTGGTAGGGGTAAGAAAAGTAAAAAAAAATTTTTTGTTATATTATACATAGTAACAAAGATTTATAAAATCTGGACCTGTCCGTAGTATCCATTGGGCAAGATCTAAAAGGCCTTTCCCCTATACCCGTTTACCTCTTTTGCCCTGTAAAATTGTCCTTCCATTAACCCTGAAACTTCCTTGCATTCACCGTGCATAAAAAAATAGAATATATTTTGATATTCTATCATTCATTTAAAGACTTGTTGCCATCGAACTCAGGTAATGACCGACTAGTATTCCGCCATCTCACCTGAGTCCAAACATGATAAACACTCTACTATAACACTTCACAATTATTCCTCGTCACCATTTTCTTAAAAATTGTCTCACATGATACAGTTTAGACACAAATAATTAATTTAAAAGTCTTTTTTCAGTCAGCTTCAGTGTAATTGAATCGGAGGTAGATGGTGCCCACATCGCGGAAAATTAGGCGGAACTGGTGGTAAATCTTTTTGTGTCCCTACGTGAATTAAAAGGTCCATTCCTATCACTATATGGAAGAGGAAGTGACAGTGGAATAGCCAGTACCCTAAAAATATATAATAAATGATATAATAATAGTAGTGGAGAATCCAAAGAAATATTTTTTTATCAAATTTCGACATAGACGA
>JAHBCN010014718.1:0-22041 GCA_019359885.1 Listronotus oregonensis
GGCTAGTGGCGCAACCACAAGTCAGTTCCTATGACACTGTTGTTAAATAAAATATTGCATACCTCCTTAAAACGTGTTTGTGCGTGTTTAAGTTTAAGACATCTTTATAACAGTATTTTGATTTGAATTGTTGCTTTTGTGTGTGAATTAGTAGTATGGAAAAGAAGCGAAAAATTGATAGTGAATGCAGAAAATTCAAAGATCAGTGGAACATTCAGTATTTCGTAATTGAGTCCAGTAACAAGGCGCTATGTTTGATTTGCAATGAAAGCATAGCCGTTCTCAAAGAATATAGCATTAAACGTCATTATGAAACAAAACATTTTCAAAATTACTCAAAATATACAGGAAGTTTGCGGACAGAAAAATTCGAAGCTATGCAGCGCGCATTGAAATCGCAGCAAACTTCATTTACAAAGCTCAAAACTGAACAAGAGGCTGCAACTCGTGCCAGCTTTCGTGTGGCTCTTGAAATTGCAAAACGTGGAAAACCATTCACCGATGGAGAAATGATCAAAGAATGCATAATTGCAGTAGCCGAAGAAATGTGCCCTGAAAAGGTAAATTTATTAAAAACTGTCAGTATGTCAGCAAACACTGTGGCTCGAAGGGTAGATAACATCGCTGAAAATATAACCTCTCAACTGTTCGATAAAAATGGACATTTTGAGTGGTTTTCTTTGGCCTTGGATGATCAACGGATGTGTCAGATACTGCTCAGGTGTTGATTTATATTCGAGGAGTAGATAAAAGCTATGAAGTGCACGAAGAACTTCTTGATATGTATAGTATTCATGGCACAACTACTGGTACAGATATTTTAAAGGAGTTAAAATGGCCATTAATCAAAGAACCTTCGATGGAAAAACTTGAAATGTATTACAACTGATGGAGGCAAAAACATGAGTGGGAAAGATAAAGGAGTGGTCGCTCTTGTGTCAAAGGCTGTAGAAAATGACGGTGGTTCAAAACCATTGTCTTACATTGTATCATTCATCAACAGTCTTTGTGCGGAAAATGTTTGGATATGTCTGACGTTCTAAAACCAGTCATATCAACTGTTAATTTTATCAGATCTTTTGGGCTGAATCACCGACAATTCCGACAATTTATTGAAGAGATTGGAGAAACTGACTTACCTTATCATACTGCCGAACGCTGGCTTAGTTGTGGGAAAGTCCTTCAGCGCTTTTGACCTTCGAGCAGTGATCGAAATTTTTTTGAATGAAAAGCATCGCCCTCTTACTGAATTACAAAACAACGCATGGCTGTGGAAGTTAGCATTCTATGTTGATTTGACAAAACATGTGAACGAACTGAATTTGGGATTGCAAGGAGAAAACCAGCATCTTCCTGATTTATACACTAATATCAAATCATTCCGGAAGAAATTGAGACTGTTTCAATCACAACTACGAAGTAAATGTTTTTCACATTTTAAACATGTGAAATATTCAGCCACACTACTGAGACTGAGTTTCCTATCGATTTTGCAATCGAAACTTTGAGTGCTTTGAAGATAAATTTTGATACTCGTTTCTCGGACTTTGATGCCATTGCGAATCAAATTAAGATTTTTCAGAATCCTTTTGATACTGACATTGAAACCCTAGCCCCGGAACTTCAAATGGAAATGATTGATCTACAATCATGATATAATTAAGAACAAATATCAAAACTCATCTTTGTTGGAATTTTATAAGAGTCTTCCACTGACACAATTTGATAATTTGCATAAATTTGCTCGTGGTCTGTTTTCTGTTTTTGGTACTACTTATTTGTGTGAGAAAACCTTCTCCAAAATGAAGTACACAAAAAATGTTTACAGATCGAAATTAACTGATGAGCATCTTAAATCTCTTTTAATAATTGGTACAAGTAAAATTAGTCCACAACTACAAACTATTGTCAGTGGAAAATCTCAATTACATAAATCTCATTAGTATTTCATATGTCATTATGTTTGTTATAAGTTATGTGATTATTTAATTATTATTATATACTGAAGTTAAATTTTCTGCATAATATACATGTCTTTACTATTAAATTCTGTATTTCTTTATCCAACTTATCACAAAAACAATAACAATAAGCCTACAAGAATGTTATGAGTTAGCGGAGTTAGCCCATGACCATATCAATGTAGATGTCATAGTAATAATTATTCAACATAAAATTAGAATACTTCAGTAAACTAAATTTAATTTGCTATAAAAATTATTTGTTCTCTAAAAGGAGTTTTCAAGTACGCTAGCTCTCCGCGGGCCGGATGTGGCCCTCGGGCCGTAGTTTGGAGACCCCTGAACTATAATAATGTTAAGTAGACATTCTAGGGCCGAACGCTAGATGGCGGTACATAAGTTTTGACTCTGCGCGTAAAAAAACTTTAATTCACTATAAGTTTAAAACGAGCAAAGATATCATCGTCGGGTTTTCACAATATTTTTGCAAATTCTATCTACTTTTTAAAAATGATGTTAAAAATATACCGTTCGATTTTATTTTTTGCAGTAAAATGAAAAAAACTGGAATTATTACGAATGGCGCCCTCTAGCTCTAAATTCCATTTTTGTCAGAAGTTCAGGTCTTGAGATACAGCCGATTACCTCGCTTATATGCCCACCCTGTACAGGGTGTCCCATAGTTTTATAGGGTATGTCCGTAATTATTAATGTTATTAAAAAAGTAATAAAGGCGCGTTATATGCCCTTTTTGGGTCAAACTTAAAATGGTAAAATTAAAAATGTTCGCTAACTTAAAAGATAGGTGGGGAAATTTGGCCAACTTCTCGGAGCAGAAGAGTTGAAGAAAACACCATTACACAGGCATAAGATAAATATTCTAAAGAAGATCTGATTTCGTATATATACCGGGTGTTCCACTAAGAGAGGTAGTCGGCTATATCTCAGAAACTACTAACGGTATAACTATCGGGAAAAATTTTTTTAGATAAAAGTGACCAAGAGAAATTGCTGGAAATTATTTTCAAGTTTGTGGGATGGCCGCTAGGGGGCGTAAGGGTAACAACAAAACATAAAAATATACATTTCTCAAAAAAATATCAAATAAAGTGTATCAATAAATGGTACTATTTTATTCTTTAAAATTTTCTAAACAAAGAAGCTTCAGGTGTAATTTTTGTTAGTTCTAAATTAGTGGTGGGGGAAGGTTAAAGTTTAATTTAGAAAAGTGCTAATAACTCCGGTTTGCTTTCACCGAACTTAGTAAACTTGGTCTCATTTAAAAGTGCATTTTAAGCATTATTTTCAGGTGTATAAACTATTGCTACACTCATCTCACAAACGCCGCTAGAGGGCGTCAAGGTAAAAACTAACTTATTTTACGAAATTTTTTGAAAATTTTAAATACAATGATAAATATTTTACATATTTAGATTAGAAAAAAATCCCAACAAAATAGCGAAAACCGCAATTTAATATCTCTTTTCAACCGAATATATTAGTAAAAATATAAATACGACATAGAGACGTAACGCATTTAACGACAAATGTTTTCTACCTATACCTAAAGTCCAAAATTTCTGTCAGTGACTCATTTAATACCGGCCACCCAACCGACGAAGCGGCTGAATAAAAATCTAACACTAGTAAATGATTTTTAAGCCTATGATATACTTTTCCGCTCAAATAACTGTGAACCGGCCAAAAGTTTTATCGCCACGTTGTCATATTTCGCAAGAATATATTACCAGCCAGCGATCGCACTTAAAATAGCACGCCAATATGTATTGAAATCATTGTTATCGAGAATACAATAAAAGTGGCAACACACATTCCTTAGTTTACAACTTGAAGATACTTAAAAATAAGCGTATCGACAGGGTTTTCGTGCTGTTCGATTATTTTATTTAGTTATTATTGATTATGGACAGATTTTGTAAGTTTAAATTTTAATTGCTATACAGGGTATTTTCTAAATATTATAAATTTCTAATAATTGTAGTATATAGATATTGCTTTGTGCCAATTTTATAATAGTTTATCTTATTTAGTGTATATAATTGTATATAAAGATTTAGTGTTGATAAGTGCTTTTAATTCTGTAAATTATGAATATTAACCAACCTTTAACTAGTTATCCGACTACAAAAAAAACTCAGTTAACGTTAAAAGAACGAATAATGGTTAAAAATGTTTACCATGGGATTCGGGAACGAAATCCAGAATAACCACTTTGAATGCTGCAGAGATATGTGCAACTTTAACAAAAGTTTTTTCGCGTACGGTATTCAGAGTTTTAAAGGCAAAAAAATCAATTTAGTAATTATTCGGACACTGGAAAATGCGATTTTCGCTATTTTTTTGCACACTTTTACTTCTTCGCTTGTTAAACATGAATCAGAAGCTGTTTTGTGGCTGCCTCTTATAGTATTTAAAAAATAATAATAATTGAATTGTTTAATTCCATTTTACGACATATTCCTTTAAATTCTGTCATTTGCACGAAAACATATTTAAAAAACTCATACTATGTTAATATTTAAAAAAAAAACTTAAAAAGTAAGGAAAAAACCTTAATTTTCAATAAAAAGTAGGTAAAACGTTTACGTCCGAATTCAACTCGAAATTCTAAAAATGTTGACCTGTTACCAGGTTGTAATAGTTTTCTTTATGACATTTTTATAAGGTATGCGAACCTTGCTTCGTCGTCCCCAATGTTTGATCAAAAATATTCTCGATATGGAAATCCTAAATATGGAACACGAAAGACCCGAAATAGTTATTGGATTCTACAAAGCTGATAATCTCAGAGCTTTCGTGTTCCTTATATAATATATTTTGATGAAGCAATGCGTTGAATATCGTATTTAATATTGAAATTGCAAGATCGGTGGTGAATTGGCAAGTCGGTGTAACTTGGATTGTCTATCGTTCTGATTTTACATCTTTTTTAATTTATGTTAAGACTAAAATTTTATTATTTTTTTCATGTAGCAAATAAAATCAGAGAAGGTAAAATTAAAGTAAAAAATGTTTTTTTTTTGGAAAAACGTTGAAAAATCGCCAAAAAAACTCAAATTTGTGTTCTATGACCTCAAAATAGGAGGTGTGCAAAATTAAGCAAACAAATTACATTTTCATTAATCTGAATAATACCAAAATAATATAGGCTTGTTACTAATTTAAAGGGTTGATGAAAATGTGAAAAAATAACTTTTGCTTGTGAAAAATATTTTCATGTTTTGACGAAATTTTATCATTTATTTTCTACGCCACTGGAATTGATTCCCTGACCCCACACAACCCGGGGCACTCTAAAAGCGAGCGATGCGTCATTGACAGAAATTTTTGGAATAGAAGTATAAGCCGATTTCTTTAGGTAAAAATTAAATTTATAAATTTTTACAAATCTAATGCATACTGCATGGTTTTTACTAATTTTAACCCATTTAACGATATTAGACAACATTAGATAATTGCCAACCTAAAACTGTAATAATCCATTGAGCGTGGTCCTTATCAAAGTTAGCTTTGAAAACAAAAGGATGCTGAAATGTCAAAAATCCAACAATTTTATTTCAAAATATTATTTTTAGTGTTGTGCTATTGTGTTTTTTAAAAATATTATTTTTAGTGTTGTGCTATTGTGTTCTTTAAAAATACTTTGTTGCTTGAGGATTAAACTCTACATAAGCAAAAACGTTGATTGTGTAAGGGGCTGAGAACATTTCCCGTGATACGAAAGCGATTTGCTAAACAAGTGAACATTCTGCTGCCGCTGCCGTACCGGCCTCTCTAAGGATATCTCAATACATACAGCCTTGCAGCTATTGTCATTTTGCAGACACTCAAATAAATAGCAATAATATCAACTGCTCCTTCAAACAATAAAGGCATCTTTTAAAAACACAATAGCACAACACTAAAAATTATATTTTGAAATAAAAATTGTTGGATTTTTGACATTTTAGCATCCTTTTATTTTTCAAATCTAACTTGATAAGGAACTCGATGGATTATTACAGTTATAGGTTGGTAATTATCTAATGTTGTATAATATCGTTAAATGGGTTTAAATTAGTAAAAATTACGTAGTATGTCATTAGATTTTGTAAAAATGTATAAATTTAATTTTTACCTAAAAAAACCGGCGTAAAGTAAAAACAGCATGTCCTTAAATGCGTTACGTCTCTATGTAGTATTTATATTTTTGCGAATATATTCGGTTTGAAAAGAGATATTAAATTGCGGTTCTTGCCGTTTTGTTACGATTTTTTTCTCTATCTAAATATGTAAAAAGGTATATATCATTGTATTTAAATTTTTCAAAAAAATTCGTAAAATAGGTTAGTTTTTACCTTGACGCCCTCTAGCGGCGTTTGTGAGATGAGTGTAGCAATAGTTTATACACTTGAAAATAGTGCTTAAAATGCCCTTCTAAACGAGACTAAGTTCACTAAATTCGGTTAAAGCAATCCGGAGTTATTTGCACTTTTCTAAATTAAACTTTAACCTTCCCCCACCACTTTAATTTAGAACTGACAAAAATTACACCTGAAGCTTCTTTGTTTAGAAAACATTAAAGATAAAAATAGTACCATTTATTGATACACTTTATTTGATATTTTTTGAGAAATGTATATTTTGTTTTGACGTTACCCTTACGCCCCTAGCGGCCATCCCACAGACTTGAAAATAATTTCCAGCAATTTTTCTTGGTCGCTTTGATCTAAAATTTTTTTTCCCGAAAGTTATACTATTAGTAGTTTCTGAGATATAGCCGACTACCTCTCTTAGTGGAGCACCCGGTACATAGTATACAGATTAGAAGGAAAGATATAGTTTCTGCCTCCAGAAATCCACGGTTCTTTGAAGCTGCGGCTGCCATAGATGCAATGTGCTTATGCGATTTTAGGTTATTCTCAAGAGAAACGCTATCAAGATTGAAGGATTCTTTTCATAACATGGACTGGATATTAAAACGTTTTTCCGCTGTTTTAGCTCCCACACTGTTAAATAATAACTATTTATATAACAAGTACATAAATTAGGTCTTTATTAAACGAATATTTTATGGCCCAGCGAGCTTGCGAGCGAGGCTATAAAATGATGAGTCAATAAATCCTGTTTATGTACAAGATACATACATGATTTTATGTACGATTGCCTTTGGATTATATATAGTTAAAGTTAAAAAAATGTATATAAAACTTTGAGTATACCTGTGTAAGGTTTTACCTTAAGAGGTGATCAAGCAGTTGCCACAGCAGTTACTATAAGATGTAGAAGTTTATTTTTAAAACATATCAAATTAGTTAACATCAAAAATTTCTGAAAATAGCCATTATCATATAAAAAAAATCCAGAACGAAAATAATATCGAAAGTCAAAATGAAAACATTGGAAGGAATAAAGACAGCTGCAGCAGCAGTTAATAAAGACTCTTTACTACCTGTGAAGTCAAGAACGTTGTATAGTCTGACAAACTTAACTGTAGCAGCGAAAGGAATTTAAACTATTTCGAACGAATATATATGTGTGTGCCAAGTTTAACTACAAGAAGGCAATAGTACTATATACTCAAGTAGTAATATTTTTTTTACAATAACAAAATAAAATATTGAAAAAAAGTAAAGAATTAAATGTGGTTGTTATATACTTTAATTTTTATTTAATATCTATTTTGTTTTACTAAGGAATATTATGTTATTAGGTAATTATTTTCCAAAGACCTTATCGATTTTGTCTAAACTGGCAACATCAAACAAAAGGTTTGTCCAGTTGCGAACTAAACGAACCTGGTTGGTGGAGTTTGTCACATGTTTTGTTTCTATGGGGTAAATTTACTTGTGATTGGAAGTGTTTGCGCTGTTTCTGGTTCCTCTCTTGGAATGTCGAATATTTAAACATTCAGTGTCGGAGGTCGAAGGTTTTATCCTTATTTCTAAGTGTTAAATTTGGTGTTGTGTAATTTTGCTGGTTTTGTTTTTCTACCTTGTATATACATTTTTTAGTTTTTATTTGATTTTTAAATAGTATTTCAATAGTATTACTATTGTTTTAAAATGAACAAATTTACTTGCGGAAAGACACTACATGGACAAACAAAAGAAGTAATAGCAAATGTTTATAGGTAAGTAATAATATTATAAAACAGTAATCAGGTTTTTTCTATTGGGTTTAAACATTAAATATACGAAAAAGAAAGCTTTATAATATCCAGCGGCAACTAAAGTTGGCAAATCATCTGTTTGCAACATTTTTTACGAAAAGGGTCTTTATTCGTCTTTATACCATTTTTTACGTCAAGAATATAAAAAAAGTATTGTTTTCATTAAGCTGTTAGCAAGTAACAAAGAAAGCGGGCAAGTCTCGATGATTAGGCAACTTACTTGTCACTAAATAAAGACTGAGAAACACTGTTATACACAGAACAAAGCATACAGCTTTCTATAAATTAAATAAAAGCTACTTTTAAATATACTTTTGTCCATTTTATTTTGTTAATAGGGTTTGCGATGAAGAAGCCGCAAGCAATTCTTTAAAATAAGGCACGGTTGAAAAATAATCCCAATAAAATGTTATCCAGTCCTAAAAAAAACGACGGCGTCTTTCTTTTGTCGAGAAGAATAAAAATTTTGATTTTCAAGTGATAAGACATGTGATAAATAGGTTTTATCTTAAATTGAAAGTTTTCCCGACAAGTAGAAAATTGTTGCAAAAATTGCGAGAAGATTTAAATGTTTCATATTCTAGGGAAACACTCAGGACGTTACTAATATCAACGGTTTTTTTTTTTTTTGGCGTAGTAGTAAGGGTCCCACCTGGAAGGATCCCGTAGGGCTTACAGGCCCTCCGAACTCCCCCTAGGCTTGCCAACCACCCCTCGCTCTCCTTTTGGCTGAGCAAGTCCTCACTACGTGTTTGCCATGTTGGCTATCACGGTTGTTTGGGGTTTTGAAGTTTTTGGCTTAGCCCTGAAATCTGGCTTAGCGGAGTGGGGTTTAAGAAGTGACTGAGAAGCTGGGGCCCTTGCCCCGGTGACTCGGGACAATCCAGAAATGGGTTTTTTTTAAGTGGCTAGGCCGAGAGGCCAAGGGGTGGGTGGTACCCGGGTCCTTCCTGTAGGTACCGGGTACCATCCTAAAAAATACTTAGTCCAAAATTTGAATTTTTGGTCTTTTGTGGGGCCTTTGGAGAGCTGGATCATACCCAGATGGTCCTCGGACCCAGAAGGTTTGGATGGTTTTCAGCTATGAGGTAGGGGGTTTTTTGGCTCTTTCTTTGATAAAAGAATCAAAGGTTGTGAGTTCGAATTATCTTTGAATTTGCATGTTGCGTACAAACCAGGGGACGTTGGCCGCATTTCTGTACATGTGGTTTAGAAAAGAGGTGAGTCTTGAGATGTATGACTTTGCCGCGTAGCCCCAGGCTACAGAGGCTGCTCTTGGACGAATGGTTGAGTTTACCAGAAAGAAGTTTATTTCTGATAGTTAGCGGGCTGTTCCTGTGTAGGAGTGGTAGTAGCTTGGAATGGGCCATGCGACCCATCTGTAAGCTTTTTTGGCGTAAATTTCAAAATAAAAAAAAATTAATGGAGCGTCCTAATATCTTACATTGGAGGTACAAATATATACATGAAATACGAAAATATCGCCAAGAAGGGCGAAATATTATTTATTTGGACAAGACATGGGTAGATAATAATTTAAAATTATAGTAATAGTAATTCTTTCTTAGTAAGTTTTTATTTTATACATTTTTTTGTCATTTATCAGAAATTGCAATGATAATACTACAGGGAACGTAGAACGACGTTTTGAATTATTACCAAAAATTAAAAATACCGCCTATCTTAGAGGTAAACAAATAAAAAAAACCGATTAGATGATGACGTTTTTCTGCATTTTTAACTTTCCATGAAATATTTTGTGAAATTGTTACTGATGGTCTTTAAATGACTTTATTTTTGGTGCCGACCATACATTTAAAATATATTTTAAATAAAACATAAATGTATACTGTACACATTATTTCATTTAAACAAATTACAAAATATTCCTGAACTTTTGGAAAATCCGCAAGCCGCTGTGCTTTTTATGAATGAAGTAAGCCATGTTTGGTTTACAACTTCCTTCCCCTTACCGACGCCGCACTGTCACAGATACGGTTGTCTGACTATACGACCCAACCTTTCGAAGTATAAAAGTTCGTCGTTAGGGAGCAAAGTAGGTATCAATTTGTTGTTGAATATTTAATTAATTTTTAAATAAAATTTTAAAAATTTTTGTTTGACCATTTCTTATTGACAATGACAGTTACCTTATTTTACTGGTACAATAAAGTGCCAATTTATGGACGCAAAATTGTTTTATAAATAGCACTTTATTGGTCAATCGTATATAAAAATTTTTACTTACAATTGAAGCGTCTTCTTCTAATACTTTAAATAATTGGTCCCACCAATTTTTTATTTCCGGGCATTTCTTTCGTATTTGTTTCTGTAAATAATTCGTTCACATCTTTTTTTAAGGTTAGTTTCGCTGTCTGTTTTGCTGTAAAATCAAAATCTTTGGTTAAAATCGACACGTAAAATTTATCATCATAATTTTGATGTGATGATTTCAAATGAAAACACCATCTATAGAAATTGTTGGTAGCTAAATAAATTATTTGTAGCTAACTGGGCTTAAACATGGAGAGAAAAATATCGTGGGTGTAAAATGCCTATGTGAATCTATAGATTGAATTATCAGACGTAGTCATGCCACCAAGAGTTTCCTTTTGTCTCTTGTCGCAGGAAGAAATATTCTCCTCTCTAGTCGCCTCTCGTTTCTCCCGAAGAGGATTTTAACAACATCTCGGGATTTTTGTATTGATCCTAATGGTATTTTTATTAAAAAATCTAATATTAGCAATAGCAAATAAAAATGCAGACACACGGACGTAAATATAAACCTCTTAAACCTTAACTAAACCCTATTCATTAGGTGATATTTCTTTTTTAATTACGTTCAAAGTATTAAGTGGTATCAAAATTTTTAAAACGGCCAATAAAGAATAATTTTACACGAAAACCAATGTGCACAGACTAAATTTCATCATTTAAAAAAAAAACGAGATTTTCGGGATTTTCGAGATTGCGCTACCCAAAACCCGATAGTTTTTAAGGTAATTGTCTAGAAAGTGGCCGCAACTCCGATTTTGACCAAATTTGGTAAACGGGGTTTTTTTGAAGCGCTGATCACGAATCTGAAAACCTTTTTTGGCGAAACTTGAAAATTAAACTAACCTCATTTACACTATTTCTCCTTCTTTTACAGATTTCTTGATTTTTACAATAAATTGAAACACAATAGTTAATTAACACCTTTTAAAAACTTGTTTTTATATTTATTTTATACTTATATTTCATTTAATTGTAAAAATTCACTTTCAAACGCCGCAACCAGGTATACAATAGGGGAGTTTTAAGCAAACATGGTTACCCTGTTTAAAAGTGATACTTGCAGTTCCTATTTGACCTCCGATCAGTGAAGTGCTCGCGATAAAAAAACTACATAGTTTTTTCCGGGAAGGCGGCTGAAGGAGCTGTATCAACAGCTTTTACCATCGGGGATCAAGAAGAAACTCAAGCCAAACGATGGAGTCCTTCTTCTGGGGCTAAGCGCTGTGAACGAAGGTTCCTATACCTGTTTCTTTCTGAGAGCCCCACGCACGACGAATTTTCCTAATGGCGGAAGATGGTTGCGCGCTCAGCAGGAAGGAGCAGTACTGACAGAAAGCGGTTATGCGTGAAACCAGTAGCAGCTTCCTGGTCGGACGTCCATTTTTTGTGCCTTGCACCGATAAGAAAATCTTTTAGAAAATATTAAGTTTTGTGAAAATTTCGGAATTTCCGGGGCCTTCGAGCCCAACAATCCAGAAATTCCACTACAAAGCTCCGGAAAGCTGTGTCTGGAAAGGGGAGAGCTAGCGGAACGTACTAGAATACAGGCCAAAGGGGTTGTTTTAACCCCAAACAAGTCAAGAAAGAAAAAAGTGATACTGGGCAATTTAATGAAGAAAAAGGTGTAAAATAAGCATAAAAAAGTTTTAAAAATGTGTTTATAAAATATTGTGTGCCACTTTAGTGTAAAAATCAAGAATAGTGTACAAAAAGAAGGGGGAATATAGTGTAAATGAGGTTAGTTTGATTTTCAAGATTGATGATGGATATCTCGAAAACGAAAAATTTCCGCCAAAAATTTTTATCAGATTCGTGATCAGCGCCCCAAAAAACCCCCGTTAACCAAATTTGGTCAAAATCGGAGTTGCGGCCACTTTCTAGACAATTACCGTTTTTAATAACTTTTTATTGGTTTTATCTTTAGGTGGGTTAGGTAAAATCCTGTATACCTCCAATATAAAAAACACTGTATAAAAGGAATTAATATACGAGACATTCTTATATTATTTCTTTTTTTACGGACATTCATTAATATTCAATTATAGTTTTTAAATAAATGTTAAATTCCTACTTCATATAAAATCTAAAAATATCAAAATAAATTTAAGAATAAAATCTATCCACATTTATTTTCCTTACCCATCTGCACCACTAGATGACTTTTTTATTGCATTTTTATTTGAAACATTTATTTCCCTACTGGACATATTTACTTTTTCTTACTAAAAATAGAAAAAAGAAATATTGGGGCAAGTTAACCCCAAAATGTTTGAAAAATAATCTTATAAAATGCCAGTGTCACTAAAAACCACAAGACCACCACTCAGACTTGTCGTCAAGGTAGAAGTTTTGTCAATAAAATATTAGGAAGGAATCTAAGGTAATTGTCTCGAATGTTGCGGGAACGCTAATTTTGACCAATTTTAGTATACAGAAGTTCTTGGGGGCGCTGATCACGAATCTGGAAGAATTTTCAGTCGAAAACGTTTTGTTCATCATCAAACTTTAAAATCTAACTAATCCCATTTTCACTATATTTCTCCTTTATAAACACCTTTTAAAAACCATATTTTTTCTATTAAATTGTGAAGTTTCACTCTCAAACGCCGTGTCCAAATTATTTTCCTTTTCGAATGGGAATTATCCTATTATTATTGTTTTTTACTTTTTACCATTTCTAAAGGCTTCAGCCCTGGTCTACAAGTTTTAAAAGGGTCCATAAAATATGATGTGCCAAAGTAGTGTAAAAATCTAGAATTGTGTACAAAAAGAAAGAAAAATATAGTGTTAATGAGGTACAGGGTTTTTGGCTATATTTTGAACGGGGTCTACACGTGTTATCTTTAGGAATATTTAAAAAAGTTAAATACAAGAGTTTTATGGTTTTATCTGAACCGCTAGGATTTGCTAAGAAAAGAAACAAATGATAAACGACAAGTTGACAAATGAACATCAACTTTCTTATTTTTAATGCAATGCCCTATACAGTAAAGCGCAGAGCACTGCGAACATAGGACGATGCTGGACGATTTTGGATGTACCTAAAAACGCCGCACGCATTGCTTATCGATCAATAATTTTCGGCAAACAATAATTTATAAGACGCGCGTCGGCCGGCCAAGCGATCAATTTAATACGTTTATTCCTGAAATAATTCTTTACTATCGAACGCTCTACAGCTATAGTTGTACGGTGTCGATTATTTGCGACCAAAAAGTTTTTTTTTAAATAAAATAATAATTATTAATAATGGATGTTCACGAACTGAAAGAAAAAATTAAAATCATTAAATGGTATCACCGTGGAAATCCTGATAGGGGAATTAGGGAATTATTTATTAATTTATTTCCAACCAGGCTTACCCTACAATTTTCACTATTCACCGAGTCATTAAAAACTTTTTGACATTTGGTTGTTTAACTCCAAGAAAACATAAACATGATAGTGCACCAGAAGAAAACAACGAAAGGGAAATGAAGGAAATTATAGTGGTGGCAAGTGTTATTGAAAATCCTACAATTTCATTAATACAATTGTACAACAGGTCAATTTGAGCAAATGACCAGTGGAAAAAGTGCTTAAAAAAATGAATACCGATCCTACAAAGTAAGAAAAACCCATGAAATTTTCCCTGATGATCATTTTAGACGAATGCAATTTTGTGAAACTGTAATGAAAAATAACAATGAAAAATTTATAAGAGACATTGTTGTTCATGGTCTCACCCAACGATTTTTTTCTCTGGGGTCACGTAAAATCACAAATTTATGGTTTCCAGGAGAATAGGGCTAATAATATACAAGAATTGAAATTACAAATTGAGAATTCTTTTAGGATTATTACCCTTAACATTCTAGCAAATGTCAGAAGGCGATTTTATGACAATCTTGGTTATTGCTTGGCTCAGAAAGGTGCTTTATTTGAGCATCTTCGATAACTTGAAAGATTTTTTTTTATTCTATGAATGCACATTAATTTATTTTTTTAAATATCTCTACGTTCCATTATTTATTTGAGAAAATTCTTTTATTTTATTAGGAAAAACTGTTTGGTTTTTAAAACCGTAGCCAACGTTGCGGTCTCGTAAGCAACTAATTTTAAATTTATGGCTGATAAGACATCCGATCGAAGACGGTTGATGCTAGCTAGCTCCTGCTACTTGCCTATAAACACTGCATATTCTTACTGAAAATAAAAACGTAGTACACAACTAAACTGGGCAGATAACTCTTCCGAATTTATCACCGTACTCCCCACCAGTCCCAACCAAAAATGAGTCACGTGAGGAAACGAGACAGAAATTGAAATGCAAGCCACAAAATTATTTTGGTATTTTAGAATTGGGTACATCCAAAATCATCCAGGAGCCTCCTATGTTCGCAGTACGGTGCGCTGTATATTTTAACCTATTACAATAGACAATTTTTTCTGATTTCAAAAATGTATAGTTTGTCTATGTTTGCATTAACGGTTTTTGCAATATTTAAATTTTTAGAATTGAATTTTTTATTATTCAGACCTCTTGCGTCTTAGCTAGTTACGCGAAGTGGGCTTTGATAAAATACCTATATTATTAAACAAAACAACAAATATTACAGTCATTGTTACCGCAATAAAGTCTGTCAAATTTAATTATATTAAAGAGTTAGGAAGTTAATTATATTGTTAAAAAAAAAACAACATTTTAAAAATAGCTAAAATAATCATTTAATTTAAAATTACATAATTAGGTATCATAAACACATAACTTATTCGACCCAGCTTCCACCGTTATTAAAGCAATCCTGAATATTGTTTTTCAATTTATGTCTAATCGCATTTAGTATAAACTGTGGATTAAAATGGTTTAATTCTCGAATCTCTGTTAGTATTTTTTGAGTAAGTTCTTCTAAAGTGTGACATCTATTATATTATATTTTATTCTTTAAATAACCCCACAAAAATAGATCCAACGGGGAGAGATCAGGACTGTTGGGTGGCCAATGTATTGGACCGTGCCTTCCAATCCATAAATTATATTTATTATTAAGAAATTCTGTTACCTGAACCACATTATGAGCAGGAGCTCCGTCCTGCTGCCATATAATCTGGTTATAATTAATTACTGGCAACTCTTCCAAAAGGTTCTCTATGTCATTTTGTAAAAGCCTGAGATATTTTTGACCATTCATGTGCCCCTCAAATATTATAGGACCTAAAACCCTATTTCTATACATTGCACACCAAACGTTGACAGATCTTCGCTCTTGAATTTTCACAACTTGTTTGAGGGTTTTGAGTAGCCCAAAAATGTTTATTTTTGCGATTAAACATTCCGGCAGTTGTAAAAGTCGCCTCGTATGTAAAAACAATTTTTGTAAGAAAGTTAGGGTCATGTTGTATTCTTATCAACATTTCTTGACAAAACTCGGTCCTTCGTATTTTATTTTCCTCGGTTAAGTTTTGAACCGGTAAAAATTTATAGGGCTTATAATGGTAATAATTTAAAATTTCATAAATTTTCCACCAAGATTTATTGACAATACGGGAAACATCTGGTATAGATCTTTCTGGATCTTCTAAAAATATAAAAACATAGCTATTAAACATTTATTTTTTTTAATACTGTTATATTTACCTTGAAATATATAGCAAAACCTCCAAATCCTGCTCCTCTTTTCTTGCTATAGTTATTTTTTTCCTAAAAACAGTTTTTCTCTGCTGAAAATTTTTAATAATATAATGGAACGTTGTTTTGCATGAAGTAACTCTTTGAAGATACTCTCTTAGATACTGATTTTGTGCCAGTTTTAAATTATTAAATCTATAATAAATTCTAATTATATCTAACTTCTCTTGTTCGGAATAACCCATAATAAAGAAATCTAATTTCCCAACTCTTTAATTTTATCAAATTTGACAGACTTTATTGCGGTGACAATGACTGTAATATTTGTTGTTTTGTTTAATAATATAGGTATTTTATCAAAGCCCACTTCGCGTAACTAGCTAAGACGCAAGAGGTCTGAATAATAAAAAATTCAATTCTAAAAATTTAAATATTGCAAAAAGGGTTAATGCAAACATAGGCAAACTATATATTTTTAAAATCAGAAAAAAAATGTCTATTGTAATAGGTTAAAATATATGGCATTGCATTAAAAATAAGAAACTTGATGTTCATTTGTCAACTTGTCGTTTATCATTTGTTTCTTTTCTTAGCAAATCCTAGCGGTTCAGATAAAACCATAAAACTCTTGTATTAAACTTTTTTAAATATTCCTAAAGATAACACGTGTAGACCCCGTTCAAAATATAGCCAAAAAGTTTGATGATGGATATCTTGATCCGCCAAATTTTTTTTTCGAATTCGTGATTAGCGCCCCAAAAGACTAACCACAACTTTCGTAACAATTACGAAAAGTAAAAGGCATTTTATAATATACAAGACTTAAAGATGTATCATTTTAAGGTGTGTATTAATTGGGCGCGACTGCCTCTAATCTCATTGGTTCGACCATGGCAATGCTCGTTATTTAGAAATAATGGACACTATCGTACACTTTTTTTACGTAAGCGCTCTTATGGAAGGTGTATTTTAAGTCTAGGTGGATTGAAAAAGTGTAAAATAGTGTAAAATATGTCTAAATACCAAACAGACCTAATATGACATTTAGAACTACGTGACTTAGATGTTAAATATAAATTAAGGTTCCTGTGATTTAAAAACAAAACTACTTAAAAAATAATAAAAACGTTTTTGGAAATGCCCATTAAATTCTTATTACTGGACTCAAGGTAAAGGACCTCTTATCTATATTAAAGAAAGGATGGTAATACAAGTTGTCCCAATAAATTTTGTACGAACTTGATTGACTTCAGTGTGGCTTTTTTAGTTCTGGAGAGGAATAATAAAATGCATACAGGGTGTTCCTAAAAGTTATGTTCATAATAAAGGGTGTAAATATACGGATTTTTTAAGAAAAACAAAAACGTCCTATAAACATGAGTGCTCCAAGGTTTGGCTTACGATCCACGTTTATCTATCTCATATGTTTTTGTTATTTTTGCACCTTGTAAATTTCTAAAAATTCTAAATTAAAATTTGATACAGCCTGTTTTAAAGTAATGTCCATAATTTTTTTTACATACATGGTAACTAGACTTTTTTTGATACTTTCGGAAATAACAGGGAAAGAGAGTTAATTAGTTAAGATATAAAAAGTTGTAATAATACATAATAAACATAAAAAAATACTTTAATTTAATAGATTTTTAAAATGTTGTGTATTATTTTGTAAGCAGTAATACAGCCTGTTTACAAATTTTTCTCCAACGTTCTGAAAATTTTTTACTTGAGTCTCTCGACATGCTGCGCTTATTCTAAATGTTTCTAAATAGGAATAATAGGTATGGAGTTTTTGTTTTTTACACGTATTTCTTAAATTTTTTTTTACAACTTTAAAAAATAATTTAAGAAAAGACTTTACTACTTTTTAGACTTTAATATTAAATCAATGTTTTTTTTATAATTATTAGGTTTTATTGCAACTTTTGATATGTTAACTAAATAACTCTTCTTGTCTGTTATTTTCAAAAGTACTAAAAAGATTTCTTAGGTTGAAATAATGCAATTTACGTAAACTTGCCTTATCCGAAAGTTGATAATAACAAAGATACAGGGTGTTAAACTTTTAATTTTGTTTCTTTTCTAATAATTCTTTAACCAAGTACTAGCGGTACAAAATTTGGATCTGGTGAGGAAATTTAAATTGTCAGCTTTGATCTATAGAGGGGCCAGCTCGTACCTCACTTGTTTTGATGTCGTAACTTTTTTAAGCTTAGAATGTTGACCTGTTTATTAAAAATAAGTTACTATAAATCTATCTGCATCAAAAACGTATCTTCATTTAGTCTTTAGAGTAGCCGTTCTCGAGATAAACGCATTTGGCCCCATTTTTTATGAAAATGAATTTTGGCCAATTGTTTTCAAACTTTGCATAGTGATAGTTCTTAACACGCTGATCAAAGGTCTTACAGGGCACAAAACCCGAAGACGCCTCCAACCCCCCCAAAATCACCGTCAAAAGTCCCCAAATCCCCAGTGACCTTTGGGGTGATTTTGGGGGGGTTGGAGGCGTTTTCGGGTTTTGTGCCCAGGAAGACCTTTGATCAGCATGTTAAGAACTATCACTATGCAAAGTTTGAAAACAATTGGCCAAAATTCATTTTCCATAAAAAAATTGCGGGATCCTTTAAAGTGCGTTTATCTCGAGAACGGCTACTCCTAAAGACTTAAATGAAGAGTACGTTTTTGATGCAGATAGATTTATAGTAACTTATTTTTTAATAAACAGGTCAACATTCTAAGCTTACAAAAAGTTACAACATCGAAAACAAGTGAGGTAAGCCGTAGCTGGCGCCCTAGTAGCAACATTAAAAGCGTGGACAAATTTAAATTTCTCGCCTCAGAAACCCCAGATCCCAAATTTGTACCGCTAGGTCATTGTTAAAGAATTATTAAGAAAAAACGAAAGCAAAATTAAAAGTTTAACACCCTGTATCTTGCAAGGCAGTTTACGTAAATTGCATTATTTTGACCTAAGGCATTTGTTGTTGCTCTGTGTCCCATTACTTATGGGACACCCTGTATATATAAATATATATATATATATATATATATATATATATATATATATATATATATATATATATATATATATATATATATATATAAATATATATATATATATATATATATATATATATATATATATATATATATATATATATATATATATATATATATATAAGTGATAACTCTCATAAGCGGACACTCACGGTTCCGCTGTTTTTGTCCGCTTAGTGGAGGTGTCCGCTTAAAAGAGTGTGAAAAAAAAACTACAAAAATTTGAACACATAAATACATAGATATTTATTAGAATAAGTATCAGCAAATACACATAGGACATATTATTGTCAAAGCTAGTTATTTATTTATAAAATCTAAAATACTCTGTTGACGCATATTTTGAATTCTTTGCTTTAAGAGACCTGATTGAAAATGGTCTTCTAAATTTTTGAGGTGTTGAAATGCAATGTAGTCGTCTTTTACAAAAGTTTTTAAGTATTTAATTACTTTTATAGCCTCACTATATGTAGTAATTGTGTTGGTGCTTTCAACTGCGTCAAGCTCGACATCGCTGACTTCTTCCTCTTCTATTGCAGGATCATGGTCAGTCACATTATCAATGGCGTCGTCAATGTTTGAACTTATTTCTTCTGTTGCTGCAGTATCGTCGATTTCAACATAACTCTTAAGGTTTTCTTGTGTTATGTTCATTTCTCTGGCACACCTTTCCGTTTGAACTATTGTAGATAAAGGAAGATAGTCTTCGGGATCCCATTCGAATAATGTAGAATCACTGTAATTTTTGGAAACCAGCCTTTTTAAAACAATTCTGTATGGTTGCTGATGATACTTTATCCCAGGGAAGTTTTAATGTAATAAAGTGTTTCTAAAATATTTATGGACTTCGCTAATTCTGAAACTGATTTTAATTCATCCATTTTTGTTAAAATGTGCTTTAATATTAACCCACGATAATAGAATTTGAAATTTTGTATGATACCCTGGTCTAAGGGTTGACACATTGAGGTGGTATTGGGAGGTAAAAAGATAACTTTTATATTTTGTAGATTTACCTCACGAGGATGGGATGCTGCGTTATCCAAAAATAATAAAATTTTTCGTTTTTGCCTAATCATTTTTCTGTCAAATTGTAGCAACCACTCATTCATAATGTCTTGTGTCATCCATGCTTTTTTGTTAAACTTCCAGATTGCCGGTAAGTCTCTCACTGATACATTTTTAAATGCCCTAGGACGGGCCGCTTTTCCGATCACTAACAAATCTTCTTTTTGCCCTGCCATATTAGCACAAAACAAAATTGTAAGCCTTTCCTTGGAAAGTTTTCCACCGCTGCATTTTTCCGACCTAAAGGCGAGAGTTTTGTCCGGTAAAGCTCGGAAGAAAAGGCCAGTTTCATCCGCGTTGTATACATCTTCTGGCTGATACCCAAGCAGGAGCGATGGCAATTTAATTCTAAACTGATTTACGTCGTCTTGACTAACATCTGCTGATTCTCCGGAGATACACTTGAAACTTATTGTATGTCTCTTACGCCATTTTTCCAGCCAACCATTGGATGCGCGAAAGTTCGCAACGTTCAATTTTTCTGCTATTTCTTGAGCTTTAGCCTTCACTATAGTGCCTGATATTGGAATATTTTGGCTACGAGCACGAGAAAACCAATTGAAACACGCTTTGTCAATTCGAAGTCCATCGGGTCTCAAAAATCCTTTTTTTTTGGCCGATATTGCTTCCCGACTCCCACTGCAGGCGAATGTTGTTTTTATTCTTAACGATTTCCGCGGCTTGAGTTTTTCCGATATTAAATTTTTCGGCGAGCTTCCGTACTGATAAACATTCATTTTCCGCCGTATTAACAACTTCCATTTTTTCACGCAAACTAAGAAGTTTTTACTAGGCGCCATTTGATCATCTGAGCATACACTATTTTCACAATCAAAATGAAACAAGAACCAGAGATCAAGAACTAAATACATATGAGAGAAATCCCACTCAATACACGGATCGAAACGGTAATTCCCCGGAGAAAAGGTAATTCCCTGGCCGGTTTATAGTACAGTGTCGCCAACATGCCAATAGATATGCAAAAATTATGTATTTTACTACATACAGTCCTGTTGTTAGAGGTTCGCGTCCGGTTAAGGGAGGTATCAATTTTCTTTTTAACCAAAAAAATTGTCCGTGTCCGGTTTTAGAGCGTCCGGTTATGGGAGTTAGTTTTACATGGAAAAAATTAGGCAACAGTTTGGTTCCAGAGAAGTTGTCCGTATAAAGGAGGTGTCCGCTTAATAGAGGTGTCCGCAAGGAGAGGTTTCACTGTATATAAAAAATAAATATATATATATATATATATATATATATATATATATATATATATATATATATATATATATATATATATATATATATATATATATATATATATATATATATATATATATATATATATATAAAAATATATAGATACATATTCGCCGTTCTTAAAAATAACTATCTGCTGTCTGTTTAAACATGTAAATTAACTTCCCACTCTTACGTGAAATTGTTATGGAAGTATACGATACAAACATTGGGTAATCGTAGTTAAAAATTCAGTTTCTGTCCGATCGCAAGTCAAAAATAAAGGTTACCGTGACGTCGAGACGTTTCATTAATGAAAATAAACGAAGCTACTTTCATTTACGTTTACGTGTGTTCGTATATTTACCAAATAGGTGTAGAGTTGTTCCGGTAGTAGTTTGACGTCATTACGATGAATCACTGATTTGAGACTGACACAAAATAAAGAATACACAGAAATCCGACTTTTAAAGACAATCAAACAAATTTGGCAGTAAAATTTCAGTGATTTCGACTTCAGGCTTTCCATTTTACAGGTCTGGATTAAAGCTGTTTATTATTTTTTTAATAATTTAATTTAGTTTACCTTCGAATATGGGCAATTGTTTAGATTGTGGGCCCCCCTTTTGAATGTAAAATCAACAGATTAATTATTTTTT
>JAHBCN010014719.1:0-22076 GCA_019359885.1 Listronotus oregonensis
AAATTTTCATAAATTTATCATGTTCTCCGATGAATCAACATTTCAACAAACGGAAAATATCTTCTACGCATGTTAGATACTGGAGCGAAAACAATCCCCGATTCAGAGTTTCTGCTAAAAGACAATATCACATTAAAGTAAATGTCTGGTGTGAGATTTCATATTATGGCATTATTGGCCCATACTTCTTCGAAAATACGTGTAACCGCGAGAGTTACCTTCAAATGTTAGAAAAATTCTTTTCTGATAACCTTGAAGAATTGTCTCTACAATTTAGAAAAGAAATGTACTTTCAGCAAGATGAATGCCTTGCAAAATTCGCAATTGAAGTGAGGGAATGGCTTAATGGTAAATTTGGCCAGAGATGGATTGGTCGAAATGGTCCGGTTCTGTAGCCCCAAGAAGTCCAGATTTAACTATTTCAGATGCCTATCTTTGGGGCGTCTCAAACAATTAGTATACGCCTGTCCAATTGAGAACGACGAACAGCTCTAAGACAGCGAATCGCTGAAACTGTTCAATCAATTTTCATTAAAGAAATTCGAAATAGCTTTGACAACAATCGTTCACGGCTAGAAAAATGTGTCGAATATGGAGGGGGAGTCTTTAAATAGCAAATTATTAAAGTTTATTATTATTTGTTGTGATTTCAAGCCTAAGTTATTTAAGGTTTTTGAAGTTTTTGCAAAACCTCTAAAATTAAAATTTTCTTTTCGTGAATCGTATTTTTTTACAAGCTAATTTTTTTTTATCAAGAATGACTTTTTGCCGAAAAATTTTTTTATCCATTTGTGCTCTTGTAAACCCTATCCGCGGACAGTCTGTAGTATCATGTTTTTTACAACATTTTATATTCTTCCAAAATTTTTGTCAGAACCTGAGTATATATGCCCAACTTTGGAAAATGTATAATCTATAATTTTAAAAAATCTTTTAAATCAAATATTGGTATAAGCATATTAAGTTAAAATTTTTGTTTTGTTTGACACATGAGTTGGACCAAATGATTTTTATTTTAACAGTTACTATCAATCTCTACAAAATACAATAAGGCACTAGCAATTTCACTGCTTCCTCGGCTTGCAACATTTTCGGTCCACGTACAAAAGCAAGCTTCTTCTTTGCTTTTTTAACTACATGAATACCGAAATTGTAAAACAAAAGTTGTCTCAAGTAGAATGCTATTGAAGTAAGTATTTTCTGTAAATCCATTGTGATATAGATTGTTTTACTGTGACTTAAGGTAAAAGCAGAATATTCATCTAAAGGGTTATTTCCAACGTTGACATCCATGCTATTAACAAATATATCTTTTGATAAATCTAAAAAGTTTTTTTAATTTTGACCTCCAGGAGCTGAGGGAGCAGTTAAGTATACAACCAAAAGTGATGGGACATAGAAAAACAGCAGATTTCTTAAGTTTAAATAATGCAATTTACGTAAACTTGTCTTATCCGAAAGTTGATAATAATTAAGATACAGGATGTCAAACTTCTAATTTTGTTTTCGTTTTTTTTTCTGTAAGAATTTCTTAATTAAATGAAATGGCGATACAAAATTAAGGATTTAGGGGTTCTTTGTGACAAGAAATTTAAATTTGTCCATGCTTCTAATTTTGCCATAGAGGACGCCAGCTACGGCCCACCCCACTTGTTGTAAATAGCATAACTTTTTTCAAGCTTAGTATATTGTTCTATTTATTAGAAAATAAGTCACTATAACTTCCTCTGCATCAAAAATGTATACCTCATTTAAGCGCCTAGGAGCAACTGTTTTCGAGATAAACGCACTTTAAAGGACCCCGCAATTTTCCTATGGAAAATGGGTTTTGACCAATTGTTTTTAAACTTTGCAAACTAATAGTTTTCAATACGCTGATCAAAAGTCTCACTGATACAAGACCCAAATACCCCTTTAACCTTGCCAAAATCACCCTTAAAAGTATCCAAATTCCCAGAGAGCTTTAAGGCTGATTTTGGGGGTTAAAAGTTTTGGGTTTTGTTCCCCCGGGAGACTATTTATCAGCGTGTTAAGAAATATCACTGTACAAAGTTTAAAAACAATTGGGCCAAACGCATTTTCCATAAGATTGCGGGATCTATTAAAGTGCGTTTATTTTGAAAACAGTTGCTCCTAGAGACTTAAATGAGGAATACATTAATAATGTGGAGGGAATTAGAGTAATAATAAACAGGTCGATTTACTAAGCTTAAAAAAAGTTATGTCATCTAAAACAAGTGGGGTAGGCCGTAGCTGGCGCCCTTTAGTAGCAACATTAAAAGTATGGACGAATTTAAATTTCTCGCCTTAAAGAACCCTTCAATCTCCAATTTTGTACCGCTATGTCTTTTAGTGAGAAAATTATTACGAAAAAACGAAAACAAAATTAAAAGTTTGACACCCTTTATCTTAGTTATTATCAACTTTGTGATAAGACAAGTTTACGTTAATTGCATTATTTTGACCTAAATAATCTGCTGTTGCTTTATGTCCCATTACTTTTAGGACACCCTGTATATATTTCGGCATAAATCCATCTTTTATTAGTTCATTGTAAAATGATATGTTTGTCGCTAGTCCGTAGCTCAATGCCCAGTGGATTCTTCTATTCGTCACGAACAACCGATAATAGTCTATGATTATTATTTATGGATGAAGAAGCTTTGTACAGGGTCTTTGATTATATTTACGTGGCATCTGGAGCTTTTATTTTTGAAGACAGAAAAAAATGTTTAATATAAAATTGTAGGTTTTTTTCCATATTATCTTTTCAAATTATCAGTTAAAAAATATTGCAATAAAAAAATGAAAAATTTAGGCAACTTCCACTTTTTTAAATGGAACACCCTGTATATTAGGCGCTACGACGAAAGATCTTTTTTTTCTGATTTTAAATATATATACATTGATGATATTTGGATGAACCATTTTTGAGATATTTTAGCTTAAAATATTAATAAAATGCAAAAAAGATTCATATTAGTATCAAGAAAGCCATGAAAATAATAAACTTGTTATTTTGCTATATTTGGTGAGAGTTTTCTCTGGACCAATAATATTTATTTTTGTAATAAAACATTCCTGCTATAGTGAAGAAAGACTTATCGGTGAACAGAATTTTATTTAAAAACTTTGGATTCTGCTGCATAAACCTAGTTTTGTCCAATGCATACTCAGGTCGGTCCTGCATGTTTTGTTTAGAAAGATTCTGGACGGACATAAATTTATAAGGATGAAATTCGTAAAATTTTAAGGTTAAATAAATTTTTTAATCTGTTTTATTAGGTTCAGATGCCGCATCCGAGATTGATATTTTGAAATTATCTAAATTATTAAAGGTAGTTAGTGCTAATCCAATAGAAAAAGTATAATAATTATCCTGGAAAAAACCAATACTTTATTTTCATTTTGTGCTACAGGCCTTTTCTTTATTTTTAAGCTTTTTCGTTCAATAAAGTTTTTTACTTTGTATTTAATAGTATCCATAGATGGTACCTGTTGTTAAGGATATAATGAGTAATATTTCCTTTGCACTGTCGTCACATTATTATTATTACCATAAAAAAGACGCACAAATCGATTTTTTGTTCTTTTGAATAGCCCATCGACAAGAAAGCAAAATAAATTATTCTTAATAGTTAAAATGATAAACTTCAACTTTTTACAATATCGAGACGTCAAATTTATTAAAACAATTTTATTGTTTTCGTAGCTTTCTTGATATTAATATGATTTGTTTTTTGAATTTATTTTTGTTTTAAGCTAAAATATCTCATCCAAATATCATTAATGTATATATATTTAAAATCAGAACAAAAAGATCTTTCGTTGTAGCGCATAATATACAGGGTGTTTTATTTGAAAAAGTTAAAGCGCCTATATTTTTCCATTTTCTTATTGCGATATTTTTTACTGATAATTTTAAAAGATAATATTAAAAAAACCTACAATTTTAATATAAAACATTTTTTTGTATCTTTAAAACTAAAGGCTCCAGATGCCACGTAAATATAATCAAAGACCCTGTACAGAACATAACGCCTTTTTGCATAACTTACACGAATAGAGTAAAAATAAATATTATAGAAAAAAAAAATTGCCCTTATCACCTTCATCCACTCAAAACAATTTGTTAGTCTGAACATGAGACCTTCATCCACTTTGTATTTCCTATTCAATTAATTAACATTTATTTTTTTTATTTGTCAAAATGTTCTTCGCAACAATATATAACAACAACTAACAACAACTAACCCAACTTCTAACTTAAAATAAATTGAATAAATCAAAATTAGGATATTGTTTTGCTCGTACTTGCTGCGTAAATAAGTATTTTTAGTTGCGTTTTTTTTATAAAAGAAATATTTATATAGTATTTCCCATACTTTAGAAGTGACGCTATCGATGATTTTGTGATTAGAATTTAAAATTTTCGAGTAATAAAAATAATTGGGAGCTCTTTATGGACTCCTTTTTATTATTTACTATTTTCCAATTATTTGGATTTTCCTTGACACAAAATAATTCGGGTTTCACCCGGATCCCTTTTAAAATTCGCCACCATGCGGTCTTCAGAAACCCCCTATTTATATTTATTGTAATTATGGACCAAGACCGACAGCATATGCTTTTGTTAAAGGCAATACTGTTGGTATTAAAGCAGCAATTTTAATTATTATTCTGAAAGATGATCCTTTACAGATCGGATGCTAAATTTTTTCGCTGCAAGTGTAAAAACAGTTTTTTTTTTTTTTCTGGTCTTTCTTATTTGTATTAGACATCCCAAAATGATGATGAACGCGTTGTTAAACTTAGCAAAGGACTTAACAATGGGTTAAATTTAACAAAGAGGTAAAAATGAACTCTCTTAGCAACAGGGTATATCTTAAGCGTTTACTATTTGTCAAAAAATTATTTAGTTTGGGATTTTGTATTCAAAGTCAAATAAACATATTAAAAAAAAAACAAAAAAAAATAATTACCTTGCACCGAATATGAAAAAAGTTGGTTCGACATTTCAAAAAAGCAATTTTATATATTTTCTTTAAAAACAAGCAGCACAATAGATAGCTTAAACCACCAATACTGCAGAATGTCTTTAAATTTGTTTTTTTACAGGTTCTCTAATATAATTTATGGCTACTACATTTTATTAATAAAAGCCGGTAACCACAGAATAAAAAAGGGTTAGTTGTGGTTAGTTGTGGTTAGCCGGTAACTAACCTTTTTCATAAGCATAAGTTAATGCTGTTTAAAGCTATAACATACGGTACTTGAAAAATACCGTTAGAGACCCGATGTTGTATTGGTCCGATGCGCCGCAAGGCCTTTGTCGAATTCAAAGTTTAACGAACTTTAGGGTGTAAAACTTGATCTAAGAATTCTTGCATTGCAACGAATGGACGTTCTTGGTTTTAGAAACAGCGCATATACATATAATAATTTTTACACGCACGCTAGATGAAATGGGGTTTGGAGTAGCTCAAAAGCGTTTTGTACGATTTCACATAATTATTGCCCTTTTATTATTAAACTTTTCTGAGCACACCCAGCTCTGAGGCACGGAAAAATTTTTGTCGCTAGAAATAAGCTATACTCGACTTATCTATCGCAACCTTCGATATATACTACTAGAGGCAGCACTGCAACTTGGTCGTGCGAATACTCCACGTGAAAAAAAAGAATAAGAATAAGAGTGCAACATTTTTTCCTCGCTCTACGTGCTGAGTAGTGAGCAGGAGAGGCATATACTATTCTCCGCCGACTAATCAGCACGAAAACCAAGAGAGAAAAGTTGTACTTTTATTCGTCTTTTTCTTTTACGCACACTGTGAGACTTGATCGGCCCTGTATTTTTGCAAAATTATAATATTTAGCAATGCAAGCTGAAAACGTAAGCTTCAAGTAAGTGCAATCTCTTCTGCATCGCAAGAGTATGCGAAATGTTTCAATTTAATGATTTAGGCGCTAACTGTTCTATTGTTTTCAGCTTGCATTACTAAATATTATAATTTTGTCAAAATACATGTCCGATCAAGTCTCACAGTGCGCGTAAAAGAGAAAGACGAATAAAAGTACAACTTTTCTTTCTTGGTTTTCCTGCTGATTAGTCGGCGGAGAATAGTATATGCCCCGTCCGCCCACTACTCAGCATGTAGAGTGAGAGGAAAATGTTGTACTCTTATTCTTTTTTTCTCACGTGTAGTGTTCGCACGGCCAAGTATCAGGGCTGCCTCTAGTAGTGTATGTGGAAGGTTGCGATAGAAAATGAAAGTAGTTTATTTCTAGAGACGAAAATTTTTCCGCACCTCAGAGCTGGGTGTGCTATGAAAAGTTTAACAATAAAAGGGCAACTATTATGTAAAATAGTAAAAAACGCTCTTGAGCTACTCCAAACCCTATCTCATCTAGCGTGCGTGTAAAAATGTGTATATGTATATGTATATGTAGGTATTTGCGCTGTTTCTAAAACCAAGAACATCTTTTCATTGTGATGCAAAATTACTTAGATCAAGTTTTACACCCTAGAGTGCGTTTAATTTGGATTTTGACAAAGGCCTCTATGAAAGACATATGACATGAAATTATTTGATTTTTTTTTGTTTTAAAGAGAATAAATGGATATTAATGTTAAAAAAAATAAAGTTAGGTTCGGGTTATTAAAAATGTGAATACTTTTAGATTTTAGGATTTAGGATGTTAAAAGTGTTACTCTGTTTCTATACAAAGGTATAGATGTCGTTAGTTGTAAGAAAACAGTAGTAAGAAGAATGTTTAAAAGTTTAATAATAAAAAATTTTGCTTGTTCTTTTTAAATGGTAAAAACGTTGATTTTCATTAAAAGTAAAACCTATAGCAGTGTCTGTTCCATTAATTGAAGAGCGGTAAGTAATAAAATTATTGTAAATAAATTGTTTTAATAATATCTATTAAATTAAAACATTAATTTTCTAGAAAAATAAAGCAAATACTTTGTCCACTCTAGATGAATCTACCTACCAAAATATTCAAGTTCTGCAGTATTGGTCATTCGAGCTATCTATTGTTTTGCTTGTTTTTGAAGAAACAATATAAAATTACTTTGTTGTGCTGAACCAATTTTATTCATATTCTGTGCAAGAGTGCAAGGTAATTATTTTTTAAATCTTTTTAGGCTTAATGGATTTTAAACGCAAAATTCCGAACTAAACTATTTCTTGTTATCTAGTTACTAAAAATGTGCTGCGTTGTCTAGTTTTTTATTTTTCACTCTTTGTTGAATTTAACATTTTTTTATTTTTCACTTCTTGTTAAATTTAACAATTGTTAAGTACATTGCTAACTTTAACAAAGCGATCATTACTCGGCCGTAATAATAACATAACAAAAATTGATTGAGAAAAAACGCAAATAATTTTTGTGATTGGTCAAAATAATCCTAACCCTAAAAAATATATACAAACAAAAAAATTGTGCGCATGACGATTCTATGCGTTATATTAAATAACACGCGAAATTACTTTATTACCACCAGCGACGTTAAAAATTGTATCGCGCATAATGTAACTGTCAAAATAGCGCTTTCGTAAAAAATATATGACGTTACAGCACCACCGACATCTCTCTAATTTTTCTTAAAAGGCTAACGACACGACCGGTCGGCGTCATCGTATCATATCTTGTATAATATCAGGAAAGCATAAAAAGTGTCGAAACGTTCAGGCATGTCAAATTAGTTTTCTAAGCCTGCATTTTCCAGACATAGCAGAGCTCTACTGTAAATGCCATTGTCGAAGCTGTAATGATTTTATTAAATTCCAAATTTCATTAAGGACAGTGAGGAAAGAAAAAGAACATTTAGGAATGTTAATTGCAATGTCCCCTTAAGGAATTTTCAATCTGTGTAATGTTTTAAAGTCGTTTTAATTTTCTTTCTTATTATAACTGTACTTTGTAGAATGTATTTCAAAAATTTAGAGGTGTACAAAACATATTTTGTGTTGTTTGATTAAAATCGTTACCCATGCAAAGTTTTTTTTAATGTGAGATTAGCCAGGAGTCAGCGGGAGCTAAATCTGGCAAATAAGAAAGATTTTACAACGATTCGTATTATAATACACTGATTGTTTTTTTAGGTTGTGTGGGAGTGTTGTTGTTTTAAAGAAAAATTCTAAACCAGAACAAAGAAAGAAATTTAACAGGGTTTTAAATCAAAATAAATTTTATGCAAAATCCCATTTCCAATCCCATACAATCAATGCAACACATCGCTGGACCGTTATAATAAAAAAGCAAAAGTATTTTGGCAAAATACTAGCTTGAGATGATACTTAGGATCGGTCCGCGTATTGGTATTGGTCTTCTATGGGCCCTGGTCCCATCTTGGGCTTTTTGTCCTAATTCTCCCATTATCTTTTATACGAATCCTCTAATTAGTATTGTTCCTTCTACAAGTCTGTATAACCCCGAGACTGTTGGTTGATATATTCCCGTGGGCTTATTTTCGGTTGCCTAAATAATTCCTGTCTTTTGTAATTCAACCCTTCACATTCGCACAATATATGGCATATGGTAGGCTGTTTCTTCTCCCTCGTCGCACATTCTGCTACTTGGGTCCCCATTGTATGAGCCTATCTTGTGTAGGTGTCCTCTTAGGTTAGTTGTGGTTAGTTGTGGTGCCCTGTTAGCATCCCTTCTGTTATGCAAAGTCTTTTCCCATTTTGTCTGACTAGTTATTTCTTCGTTCTTTTTGATGTGCCCCTTATGAAGCTTTTTCCATGTCTTATTCTACGGAAGTTCCCCCAGTATTCTTCCTGTTTGTTTCGGATCCATTTGGTTTTATCGCTGCTTGGTTTTGGTCCCCAAGGCAGGTTCTGTTTAAGATGGTGTGGATATCCATGTATCGCTAGCTATCCGTTTTTCGTTGCTTCTATTCCGAATGTTCTGGTACTTACAGGAATTACCCTTTGGTTCTCCAGAAGTTCTGTTTACAGTTATGTGTTGTGGATGATCCAGTATGCCTGGACTCATCCTTTTTCTGGCGTCCCCATGCCCGGAAAGTCTGTACTTACAGAACCGTTGGTTTTTATAACTTTCAGTTTTTTCTCATTGCACAATGAGATTAGCATATGTTTCTGTTTAAATGACAGAACTGTGTGGTTTATAATGGAGAACTCGTGTTTTATCTCTATTTTCCTTTCTAATGCAGTAATATTTCTGATTAAAACCCGAACTTAACAGAAATGAGAATTGTGTAGTTTTCATTCTAGTTCCTCTTCTTATTGGTTAGTTATGGATACTACAAACCAGAACTAAACAGAACTAGTTCTTAGTTGTAGTTTTGCTAGTTTTGGTTACTGATAAGCTAAACTAACTGGTAACTACAGTAGAATCCCGCTAATAGAAACTAATTGGGACCGAACCCTGTTCGGATTAGCAAAAATTCGGATTAGGCGGAATTTTATCACATAATGCCGTATTATTGTCTTTTTAAGGCATGTAGCGTCTAATGTGTAAAATATTAAAGATCGGACGCTAAATACATCTTTATTATTTAAAAATAAATGGTGTCAAGCTGATTTAGTTCATTGCGTCAGAAGAAGATATAGGACATTAAAAGTTTGTATTTAAAAACAGTGAGACATAGGACCCACACAAAATATATATACCATATGCTATTCGCCTCAAGGCGAACACTTTGATAACAAAAATAATTTCCAAAAATTTTGATTTCTAGGTGCACCTCCAGGAAAAAATCGAACTTTAAAAGGAAATCCTCTATTTGTTTTTTTTTGTCGTGAGTTTGATTTAATTGTATCGTCTAGTCCCAAATTTTGGAGAATTGTTTTTCCAAAAACCATAGCTAGTTGCAGTTTCTTTACTCAACAATTTCTGCAAGTATTGGAAATGCCTCTAATTCTAAGAACTTAAAGGAATTTCACGGCAGAGATTTTTTAGCAAAGTTACTTCTATAACCAAAACTAATCACGAGTAAAGTTTCGAAGGTGTTAACAAACTGCAGACTGAAACAAACAACATCGACATGATGACGCCAAGAAACAGGAGATATTATTCCTTCTACTCATGGGCGTAGCGAGGTACGGGCAGGAGGCAGCTTCCTCCCCTAGAAGAGCGGTGGTCGCTGGTAAACTGTAATTCTGTCGAGCTTCATAACTTGCGACGCTTCTTATAAGACCTAAGAAACTAACAGAAAAATGCCTTCTGGGCCGGAAAATGCATTTTCCAATTGCATCATTACTTGCACCATTATAGGAACGACTGGGGGGTTTTGCAACTGCCGAACTCGATTCTGGCAGTAGAATTACCCGGGTGTGCTCGGGAATGGCTCTGTGGGGGTGTCCGGGGAGGTGAATTGAAAATCGCTCCAAACTGGGTTTCGGGATGCTCGATCCTGGCATTACAATTCCGGGGTGCTCGGGGGTCCCTCTGTTGGGTTATTCTGGGCGGAAATTGCATAGTCCATGAAAATCACTCAAAATCGTTACTCAGGGAAATCTAGTGCTATAAATAAATTTGGCGTCCCCGAAAACCCCCCAAGTAACGAGTTTGGGCCTCATTCTCCTCAATTCACCTCCCCGGACACCCCCACAGAGCCACCCCGAGCACACACGGGTAATTCTAATGCCAGAATCGAGTTCGGCAGTTCCGAAAACCCCCCGAGTAACGATTTCGAGCGATTTTTCCGAGTTTGCAGTCGTTCCTATAATGGTGCAAGTAATGATGAAATTGAAAAATGCATTTTCCGGCCCAGAAGGCATTTTTCAAAAAATGCATGAACCAGACTTTCTAGAGTCGTTTTCTGGGACCTTCCTGAACACAATGCAGAAAATCGCATCTCGATATCTGCTGGCTCAAAATATTTCCGCTATTCGGCGATTTTGATTTAAATGCCCTGGACTACTAATATTGTTTTTGTTTACATCATTTTTACTCTAAAACATGTCACTTATAACGTTTTGTGAAAACTCAAAAGAATTTTAAACAAGTAGTAAATAACCCTAAGTAAAATAGACATAGGAGTGGAGCGGGTGGCGGGATGCGGGGTGAGAGGGGAGACAACTGATCAGCCAATGTTGTGCGCCTTCATCTGTTGCCGCTCGCATTCATTCAAGCTATTTCTGATTTTCATATATATTTTTTTAATTACTACCTCCACTGCTCATGTGGAACTCATATGGTAAAAACAACGATCAAAACAAACAATATAATCTAGGATTTTCTTTGTCTGCCCCCCCTTATATACAATCCTGGCTACGCCCTTGCTTCTACTCGTGACAAAATCTATTGCATTCAGTCGCATCCGTATTTATCACGTGTTGTATAACAAAACGAGAATTTCCATCTTTTTATGAGCGAATCGTTAGGACCTTGTCTTTCGTGATTTGACATATATTTTTCTAAGGTTGCGTCGTGTCATATAAAAGATAATGCCAATACGCGATCAGTTCATACAGTTTAACTAAATTTAAAAAGAACGTTTTAAAAATTTAATGAAAATAATGTTTTTTAGAATCCGCAACAAATTTTGCATTGTCTCCCTTAAATGATTAGTTTAACTATCCACCATATATCAGCTAAAAGTGCCCTAAAACCTAACCCATTGAACACGCTTTTTAAGTGCCGCCAATGCCAAATAAAACCGCTCTAAATAAATTTTCTTTCTTTATTTTTCCATTCCGACAAGCTCTTCCAATCGCTTAACCATTTCAATTTGAGTTTTATTTTTTGCAGCTCTTGAATGGAAAAATCTTTTAAAATGGTCCAGTCGTAAAATTTAATCTGCAAGACATTAGTTGTAAAAACAACATGGTCGAGATAGAAGTTAAAAGCTTTTTTAGTTTTTTAATTGCATTTCAAATATGTTTAAATGTTATGCTCTGCGAGAAATCAGAAAAATATTGCACATCTAAATTAAGCCAGGAGGCCCATTCTCGAGTGTAAACTGAAAAATGTCGCAATCTACAAATGTATTAAATGAGTCTTGATTACCCGTTTTGTTTCACATTCCTGAATGTAAATCTCAAATTCGAAATTTTGTCGAATGGCAAAACTTGGCAACAGTGTAAATGTGGATATTTAAACTTTTAAAAGCTCTTAAAAAAGCAAATAGTAAACATAACCTATAAAATTTCAATCGTTTACAGGTGTTTTCGTAAATTTGCGTATTTTAAAAACAAGTTTTATTTTTAAAAAGAAGGACGAACATGTTTTATAAATATAAAAGAAAGACTACAATATTTAGTGGAGCTTAGAAATATAAGCTAGTAGAATTGGTCAAAGTTGATAAAAATCTTTTAAGGGGAAACCTTTTTTCATCCTTGATATTTAAAGACACCAAAAAGAAGTGGAGTTTAGTATTTCTTTAAAAAAATCCTGGCGGAGAAAAAACCTGGGAGCTATAACTAAATAATGAAATATATAAAAAAAATGTAATACCCATTAAAGAGACTAGTGTTACTAAATGTAGCAGATCTTTTAATGTTTAGTAACAATGTAATGTATAACTCCATAAAAAATTAAATTTAATTTGTATACAAACATTTGTACTTTTTCATTTTTAATTGCTCCACATCGTGTGTAAAACTAAATTAATAAAATACATTTTTAAGCAATAATTACTATTTTTTACGATTTAAACAAAACAATATTAAAAAGGTTAGGTTAGTTACAACAATCAGTTGCCCACCGCTGCCGCTGTGTTCACACGTCGTCGTCGTGGTTGGGCCCAGTAGGATCTCACCCACATTACAAAAACATTGCATAGGGCCTATGCAGCAATGAATACTCTATATGCATTGTTATCTCCTAACTCCAGTCTCCCCACAACAAACTTATACTGTAGAAACAAATAATAAGACCGACACTAACTTATGCTGCACCTATTTGGTGCAGCATAAGTGACACACAAATGACAAGGTTGCAGCGATATCAAAACAAGATAATACGCTGTGTAACCTCGTCCGAGCGACATACAAGAATAGAGGACTTACACAACATGACAAGGATAGAAAAACATATCTATTCCTTAGCAAACAAATTTTACCAAACACAACCGCAAAGCTCTATTCTTACTAGAGACTTGACGAGGTTAAGACAACATAAAACACAAACCGTTATACGCTAGACTGCCTTTTTAATTTGGGGATGAAGACTAATCCCGCCTCATCTCCATTTTTAACAACCCAAAATCCCAAACAATAATAACAACTGCATACCAAGCTTCATAGTTATACGAAGTGGGCCCCGCCCACAATAAAGGTTTTGCAGTGTGACACGTCTACCATTAATTTGGTGCACGTGGAACACTGCAGAACTTTGTATAACTAAAACCATGAAAATACGGCTCAGCTGTTGCAAATAATGAATGAATGAATGAAGCAAGTAAGTATGTAAATAGGTATGAAAGAAGTATGAAAGGGAATTAAAGGTCTAAAATTGAAAGAAAGAAGAATAAATGAGTCGTACCAAGACAAAACTTGGTTTCTAAAGCGCGCTACTCTAGCGTACCTGACAAAATTAAATAGGTTTTTTAGGAACTTTTTTCCATGAACACAGGGTAAAACAAATAAAAAATAAAGCAATAATTAACAACGCTCTTTAAACTTTTAAAGTAATCCAAAATCAATCATAATGTTTGAAAGGTTACAACCGGTAAACATCATATGCTAAAAACCGGAACACCTGTAAATATACCACAGGAGTTAACACCCGCTACCGGCCTCTCGGCTGTGCTACCTTGCATCGTGCCTGCACAAGGTTTAGATGTAAATGATGTAATGTAAATAGATTTATGTATAGTTTTAAAAGAAAATGTAAAATACAAATTTATAAATAAAGCATTTGAAAATTGGAATTGGATCTTTTGGAACATGCGCTAGAGTTGCTGGTTATCGCCAACACTTTTGGCTAGCGTATGGAACGGGATCCGAAGCAAGATGAACACAAGGCTTAACTCAAGGTGTTAGCATACCGTGCTGATGAGTGAACGATATCCTGTGCCTTAAACAGGTGTCTCCAACGCAACGGTGCCCCTGACATACAGGGCGACCTCTCAGAGTATCTAGCCTTACTGCGGAGCTCTGCCGTGGTGGACTATTACTTCCCTAGCTCCAAACAGAAAGCGGACAGAACCACCTTCATAGGAAAAAAGTGACAAAGGTGCGCTGACAAAAACAGATAAATCCGTTTCGAAAGGTACCCCTGAAGTCACCGGCGCCTGTTTCACGGGGAATGGCTAATCCATCCCGAACAGACGGGTGCTTAGGTAGGGATCCCTGAATCCAAACAGAAGGCGAACAGAACCGCCTTTATAGGGAAAAGGATTCCCTTACTTTAAGCAGAAAGCGGATAGGACCGTTTTCATGGGGTAAGGCCGAAGATGCGGCTTTGGTTCCTGTAACAAGGACCTGGTAGCTACCCACGTCACTAGACCGGGAGAGGAGGGCATGACGGATCTAATCGTCTGCTCGTCATACTCTCCAGGAGACAGGGACACCAGAAAACATCAGAACACATATTGTGCTCGCGTCTGGTAGCGACACGAGTAAGAGGAGATGTATGAACTCTCTCCCAATCTAATATCGTATTCATTAGAGGTCTGATCCTATTGGGAGAAATATAAAAAGGTGTGAGCCACAATAGACCGAGCGGTCGCAGTGGAGGGCGTAAAAAGTCCACTCACTTTAAACCTACCCTACCTACCTACAACAATCACAAACGAAAATTTATTTTATGAATGTATCCTACCCACTTGCAAAAATGTCGAATAGACAATATCGAAAATAAGATTCGAGATTCCAAATTTTCGATGCGCATTATTTTTAAACGACATACTGATCTCGTATGCGAATCTGTGTATTCGAGATTGAAAAATAGACCGCCAGGCATTATTAATACAGGTCTTATTTTAATATCTGAGTTTGCGCAGATGCATTGTACGATAAGGTCTCCCTTAGGATAGTGCCCGGCTTTATTTATACAACCTTTAGCTCGTTTCCTATTTTGGTCTAAGCAGAAGATTATTTTATGTTCGGAACTGTTCGTGTAACCAAACAAATATCAAACACAATCGTGAAATTTCTTATAGTTTTAAAACAGTGGCGTATATTGACCACAAAAAGTCCAGAGAGGGCTAATTCAAAAATTAAATAGAATATTGTAAATAAAACATTAAATTACCTGTCAAAATTGTTTAATGTAATTCAAACAGAGGGAGGTCTGGCCCTTCCAAGTATATGCCAGTGGTAGAGAATACTTATAACCTGGATTTTTATATGTATTTAAACTAAAGTGTTCTTATTAAAATAAAATTTGATCCTAAAAATATTGTTAAATCTGCATTAAAATATTACATTTAAACTTATTAATTTTTAAGATTCAAGCCTACAAACTTGGTGGCCTTTTCTAACTTAATTTTAATATGTACTTATTACATTAAAACCCATAAAAATTGCCCATCAAGTGACACAGGTGAAAAAAGGGACAGATCTAGTTTTTTGATGTGCCCAGCACATCCGCAGAATTGAACTAACTCGTTTGAAAGACAGACGTTAAGAAAAGATTTTGATTCGACGTGGTCGTGAATCTATGATTTTTCTTTTTAAACTTTCAAAATTTACAGTCTTTTCAGACTAAAAAAGTAAATATATGTTAAGTGTAGTGTCATAAGACATCTAGATGATTTAGTATCGCCGCAATCCTGAAAAGCAGCAAAAGGGGCCCTTAACACCAGCGAAGCAGTCAGCAGAGGTGAGTGCCACTTTTTAAGCCTTTTTTATGGGTCGGTATAATATTTTCATAATTTCATAATTTTATTTGTTTATAATTTTATTATTAAAAATACAGTCCATGTTTTCGTATTATTAATAGTGAAGGCCACCTTGCGCCATCAAATATTATACATCATTTTCTATGTACAAATATGCGTAACAACAACAACAAAATCCGCCATTTTAAATTTTCCATTTTAAGTTTTCAAATTTTTACCTGAGACTCTTAATCAGCATCACATTTATCTTCGGAACTTAAGATAAAGAATTTTAAAACATCTGCCTATTAAGACCTAACATGTGATTTTTTACCAAAATATGTTGTGTTTAGGTCCAGAGAAACAACATTTAAATAAAACATTTTTTTCGTAACCATAAAGTGTGGTTTTCAAAAACGGACATAAATTTTTATTTTAAAAGTTCTTATTGTTTGAACTTCATAATTTTTTGATATGTTATACAGGGTGTTACTTAATGGTATGTCATAATTTGAAAGAGGCATTCCTGGATCGATTTTAAGATGAAAAGTTCATATAAATGTGGGCCCTAAAATGCTTAGTTATTAAGATACAGGGTGTTAAAGTTTTATTTTATTTTCACTGTTTAATACATTTTTCAAAGACGGTTTGAGATATTGAACTGAATTTTGGCACAGGATATTATGGCATAAAAACACACTTTTCAGATGTTCATTTAATTTTTTTTTGCAACCAGTGGCGTAGCTATGACGAATTTTCAAAACAATTTTACAAAAAAAATACTACGCCATTGACTTGGGAAAAAAATTATGGTTTTATAATAAATATCAATCAATCAATTATAAACAAAAAATCCCTCTTTCATTTTTGCCGTAAAACTTACCGTTTGGGAGAAATCGTTAATTAAAAAAATGTCTTATGTACCCAAATTGCATCTTGAAAAATTATTATTGAAATAAATCAAGTTAGCTTTGCTCGTTGCCAGCGATTGTTGTTTTGTTGTTGTAAACATTATGACATTGACGTTAATTATCATTCTTGATTGTGTTAAACTTTTATTTTCAATTTTAAATACATTTTTCAAATATTTATTTTTAAGCTATTTTCTTACAAACTAGTGAACAAAAAGCAATAACAATTAAATACAATACATAATTTACAAAAATGTTGGAAATGACCACCTCTCGCCTCTATGTAGGCTTCTGCTCTTCTTCTCATTGAATTACGAACCCTTTCAAAAATTCCATGCGTGTTTCGGATAGTTTCACATCCGTCGATAATTCTATTTCTGAGTTCTTCTAATGTCACAATTGGTGTATGATAAACTAATGTTTTTAGGTGTCCCCACAAATAAAAATCTAGGCTGTTCAGGTCAGGCGATCTAGGTGGCCAAAATTGTGGTCCTCCACGGCCTATCCAATGATTTTAGTAGGCTCTATTTAAATGCTCACGAGCCAATATGCTAAAGTGGGCGGGAGCGCCATCATGCATAAACCAAAGTTGTTGCCGTAACTGAAGAGGAACATTTTCAAGAAGCAAAGGCAAATCATTTTGGAGAAAATTACAATAATCCTGTCCGTTAAGGCGTCCTGGTAAAAAAAATGGTCCAATTAAATGGTCGGATACGATACCGATCCAAACGTTCAGTGAAAATTGTTCCTGAAAATGAGTCTCTGTAATCGCATGAGGGTTTTCCTGGGCCCAGTAATGATTGTTATGGAAATTGGTTATTGCATTTCTTGAAAAATTTGCTTCGTCCGTAAACAATATTTTGGCATCAAAATGAGGATTTTCTGTTACTTTTGGAGATACCATCTACAAAATTGCGTACGTGGTTCATAATCTCTAGGAAGCAATGCCTGAACCCTTTGTATGTGAAAAGGATATAACAAAGAATCTCTTAAAATCTCACATACCGTCTTGTAGCAGATGTTTAATGCCATACCTATTTTTCGCGTACTTGTGGTTGGATCCTCTTCGACTGCATGCAGGACAGCCTCCTCCACTGCCGGTGTCTAACTGTACGGGGCCTTCCCTCGGAAATATTAGCTTTAAAACTGCCAGATTCAGTCAGACGACGATGAATGTTTATAAATGTTCGTCTATCTGGGAGAGCGCGATTAGGATACCTTTCTTGATACAAACGCCGCGCCTCCACAGCATTACCATTAGCTAGACCATAAAGGAAATGCATTTGTGTCATTTCCAAATTAGAATAATTTACCATTTTTTTTAACTAGCAAAATGCACGTTTTAAGATCGAAGGAGAAATAAATACAAACTGTCAAGAATGATAATTAACGTCAGTGTCATAATGTTTACAACAACATAACAACAATCGCTGGCAACGAGCTACTTGATTTATTTCAATAATAATTTTTCAAGATGCAATTTGGGTACATAAGACATTTTTTTAATTAACGATTTCTCCCAAACGGTAAGTTTTACGGCAAAAATAAAAGAGGGATTTTTTGTTTATAATTGATTGATAATTATTATAAAACCATAATTTTTTCCCAAGTCAATGGCGTAGTATTTTTTTTGTAAAATTGTTTTGAAAATTCGTCATAGCTACGCCACTGGTTGCAAAAAAAATTAAATGAACATCTGAAAAGTGTGTTTTTATGCCATAATATCCTGTGCCAAAATTCAGTTCAATATCTCAAACCGTCTTTGAAAAATGTATTAAAAAGTGAAAATAAAATAAAACTCTAACACCCTGTATCTTAATAACTAAGCATTTTAGGGCCCACGTTTATATGAACTTTTCGACTTAAAATCGATCCAGGAATGCCTCCTTCAAATTATGACATACCATTAAGTAACACCCTGTATAAGGAACTTTTAAATGGAAAATTTTATTATTTTTATTTAGGCTGTCTTACATAAATGTATTTTAAATTTTAATACATTTTAATCTTCCACAAGCAGAGAAATTATTAAACGGTACTCGTGAAATTTTCTGTAAAATTGCAATAAGATGCCCCATTTATAAGTTGTTTGGGGTTATCTTAAGAATCACATTTAAAAACCTATTAAAGATCTAGTCATCGCAAGTTTTGGAATACAGTTTGAAAAAATGTTCCTTTAAGGTTAGATTCATGTTAATCCCAAAAATAACAATAATAATATTTACCAAAAACTAATTTGGCTACGAGTTACAGCACTTCAGAATGAGGCTTAAATCATATTTTGCAGCTCGGGCTCCGTGCTAAAATCTTTGACGCATGACTAATTATACATGCTTTCATTTCAAAACGAACCACCCTAAATATCTTTAAAAAAAACACTCACCAAAAAAACAAAGAAACACGTCGATTTAGATATACAGGGGGAAGTTTAATTTCGTATTTGATAAAATTTTATCGGTCACCTCCTAACCTCCAGTTAACCTCACTTTGATATGTCAAATGGCAACCCCCATAGTGTGACACATCATTGTAAGCGGCATGAAATTTGCTATCCAACAGTACTAAGAAACTTTAAATCGATGGACGTAGAAGCGACTTAGAAGTAAAAATTTTGTTAATTAGTTTATCGTGTTCAAATAATTTATTTTATCAAATGCTCAAAATGTGCGCCGTATTGGCGAGACAATAATAAAGTCTGTTTTGAAATTCTTCGCGAACGTGGCGAAAGTTTGTCTGGTAATACCTCTGCATTCTAGTGTAATTCTACATTTAAGTTCTTGAATATTTGCAAGTGGCGTTTTGTACACTTTATTTTTAAGATAACCCCAGAGGAAAAAGTCTAGAGGAGTTAAGTCTGGAGACTGTGCTGGCCATTCGATGGCACCTCGTGCCTGGAAACTGTTCATTGAGCCACCACTAAACATAGTGGAGGGCCCATCTTGCTGGAAGCAAATTATTCACTGAGTTCCATAACACCATTTTCATCCACCTGATTTTCCAAAGATTGGACGATAGAAGGGTATATCGCATTTTCCAAAAGGTTCAGATACAGTTGCCCAGTTAAATTTTCTTCCAGAAAGAATGGCCCGATAATTTCGTTTTCATAAATACCTGCCCAAACGTTGATCTTCTCTGGAAATTGAGTATGTCCTTCCTGAAATATGTGCGGATTTTCATTATCCCAATATCTGCAGCTATGTCTATTAAGAATTCCATTTAAGAAGAAAGTTGATTCGTCAGAAAAGCAGATATTTTTGATCAAATGAGGTCTTCGTCAATTCGCTGGCACATTGATTCGCAAAATTCTATTCTTCTATCATAATCGTCTTCGTTGAGTTCATGAAGAATTTGTATTTTGTATGGAAAAACTTATTCTTTTTCAAAATTTTGTGCACGGAACCCGTAGAAATATTGGTCAGCTTAGAAACTTTTGGAATAGACAACGTCGGATCTATTGCGAACTGTCCTAGTACCTCAACCTGGCGTGCTTCGTCTAAAACCCTTTCATTAGTACTTTTCTTGTTGCATACAGATCCAGTTTCTTCAAACTTACGCACCAATTCCATTACATATATATGCCCCACGTTTTTATTTTGATGCCTCTCATTGAATACTCTGGCGGTTCTACGCGCGCATCGATCTTCAGCCCCATATAGGAAAATTATTTCTATTCTCTCTGCTAGAGTATACACCATTTTAAAATCAAGATTCTTAATTTTAAACTAACGATGTCAAAATGACAATCCTAACAGTAATATTTAACTGGTTCCTAAACGTCTTAAAAACTTGTGCTATTGCAGTGCTTTGCTGTAGCAAGTAACACAAAAAATAATAATTGGAATGAATACACACTAAAATAGTCTGCGAGGAATTTCAAAACAAGCTTGTCTCGCCAATAACGGCGCACATTTTGAGCATTTAATAAAATAAATTATTTGAACACGATAAACTAATTAACACACATTTTTAGTTCTAAGTCGCTTCTACGTCCATCGATTTAAAGTTTCTTAGTACTGTTGGATAGCAAATTTCATGCCGCTTACAATGATGTGTCACACTATGGGGGTTGCCATTTGACATATCAAAGTGAGGTTAACTGGAGGTTAGGAGGCGACCGATAAAATTTTATCAAATACAAAATTAAACTTCCCCCTGTATATCTAAATCGACGTGTTTCTTTGTTTTTTTGGTGAGTGTTTTTTTTTTAAAGATATTTAGGGTGGTTCGTTTTGAAATGAAAGCACTGTATGTATTATGTAGTATCATTCGTATCGTATTTATTATTTGTACGTATAAAAACTAAAGATGATCCGGATTCGTGATCTGATAAATGGAAATCAATTCCCTGGATTCGATTTCTTTTTTTCTTAAAAAAGGAATCGTGATTCGTATGTTAGAAATTTTTTTAAGGCCAGCTGTAGCAAACCATTTACAAATCTGGTTTCAACAAGATGATGCCACAGCCCATACTTCAAGGGACACAATGACACCTTTAAGGGAAATTTAACTGGCCACCGCTTTCGCCTGATTTAACCGCTTCCGACTCTTCTATTTAGGGCTATTTAAAAGAATGCGTCCATGTTTATAAGCCAGCGACCATCCCCAAACTAAAACCAAATATTCGTAATTAAATCTGTGCTATAACACCAGAAAAATTGCGAGAAGTCATGGAAAATGTGCTAGAAAAAGTACGAGTTTGCCAAGCAGAAAATGGCCACCAATTGCAAGACGTAATTTATACGTTTAGGCTAATGAAATTCCCCTTTCAGTTACCTTAAAATAAAAAAGTTATAAAACACTCAAGCCATAACGTTTATTTTGCGCCACCCTGTAGAATAGCGTATTTGTCCGGTATTTGATTAAGCGTAAAATGAATGTCATTATTATCACAATCGAGCTAATATAAATTATTTTCATGAACAACCATCTTGCAATAACTAGATAACATAAATTTAAAAAAGCACCAACTAAAAACTTGTATAAAAATACATCGATATCTTTTATTTTGGTTTCGGTCAAGTAAATTTTACAACTGATATCCGGAAAACTTTACACTTTACAAGCAGACCACTTCAGAAGGATTTTCCGTTTGAAAGCAACTAAAAAATAGAACAAAAAAACGAAAAGCAGAAAGCTTAAAAGGGTTTAATCAAATAAAAATATAAAAGATAGAGTACTAATAGTCAGTTTATTTTAAAGGAATCTAGCTACAAGGCTTATTGTATAGGTATTTAAAATTTATGATATATAAAACATATGTTCATTATTTAAATTCAATAAATTTAAATTTAATAACAATCTAACAAGTTATTTTTGGGGACAATGCTTGGAACCGTTGATTACTATTTTAGTGACGCTCTTTTCTATGATAGAAATAATTATATATTAAGTATGTTCCAAATTTCAAATAGGACGTTATC